>VZSF01008236.1:913133-1054212 GCA_013398295.1 Chionis minor
GGGGGGGGGTGGGGAAGGGGCATAATTTAGCAAGTGGGGATGTGGTGGGGGCCAGCCAGGCTGGGGTTTGCTACTACCTGGACTAGGCTGAACATTGAAAAATGTTCTAAATCTGTTGGAAGGTCCTGAAAGCTCAATGCTGCCCAGTTTAAGTTAGTGGTGGCAGGATTGGGCCCTCTATTACTTTTTTATGTGGTGTTTTAAATTACTTTCCCATATTTCCAAAGCCATTAATGAATATTTTCAAAGCACATTGTGAAATCATTGTATGTGTTACTTAAACTACTTATCCATATGTACAATAGGTTTATACAATATATAGGCTTTTCCCTTTTGTTTTGCTTTTGCATAAAACTGGCAAACTTAAAATCTTTCCTCCCCTCCCCACTTTGATTTTTTCCAGGTAAAATGATGGCAGATGTACTCAGCCCTGTTTCATATAACATATTGCTTACTGGAAGAATGAATTTAGCTCTCTGCCCTTTTACTGTAAACTTGGGGGTTTTTTTATGTATTTGTAATTTCCTTTAAACCGTTTATAAACAGGTTAGAAATATCATTTCATGCCATCTGACTCTATTAATAATCAGAGCTCTTTATATGGGTTCTTTAGGAGTCTGTCAAGTGGGAACAAACTGTATGGTAAACAAACATCTCCAAACTCTTCGGGCTGCACAAATATTCACTGCATTGTTTTGTTATTCCTTAGAGCTTTCTGCCTTTACTTAGAGTGTTATAGTCAGGGATTTAACTGCTAATTGTTATTTCCAGGAAGAATATTTTATTTTATTCCTCTAGGGTACAAAAAAAAAAAAAAGTAATTTTTGCAAGAACATTCCTGTTCCATTAAAAAAATTAAAAATGTGAGATTGGGTTTTTGATGAAGGCCACAGAAGGCTGCTGACTGTTTGTCTGCTCACTTCAATGGTGTAGTAGAGCCAAGACAGTTATTACTGTCACTGGCCTTGATGACTCCAGAGGTCTTTTTACATGTGAATTATTTGCTGGTCCCATGAAATTGGAAGTTTCTCCTCACTTTCCTCCCTGTGTAGCTTCCCTTCTGCTGTTCTGGCACTTGTACACCCGTCTGAGGAGATTCAACTCACTGCACCTGCAGAAAAATAACCTGGGGGGAAAAAGTGAGGATTTTCTGTGCAGTTAGCAGGTGCAGTGTGCTCAGGGAAGTCCCGTAAATGCTGAAACCCGCATAAAGGAGGGGGCAGGGTTGTGTGATGGGAAGTGGTGGTGGAAAAGAGCAGGTTGTGTGACAGACCTGGTGGGAGCATTGAGATGCTAGACCAGCTCAGCTTTGTTACTGTACTTACCTCCAAACGGGGTGGGTTATATCAGTGGCAGTTCACATCTCTTACTGTTCCCGTGCAGGGATGTAGGGAGACAGTCCTTTTCCACGTCACGATCTCCTTCTTTAGTTCATGATTCAGTTTTAGCCTGGTGTGAACTTGTTATCACGACAACAGAAAATGTGAACTTCACTAGATTGGCTCGACCTGGCACAAGGAAGCAAGCAGCTGTGCAGGGCACCCTTCTGCGGTTTCAGTGGTGAAGTTGGTGTGAGGAGTTTGTGGCTACTCGTTTCCATCCTGCGGAACACTCCAGTTTGCTGCTTCCTCAGGCTGCAGCTTGTCCCCTCCCTCTCATCAGCACTGGTGCTCATATGACCCTGTGAGCTGATTAACTTCTTCCCTCCTGGTTAGTTTTCAACCAATTTAGTGAGCTGAATAAGTTCACTGCAGGGTCAGACAAGTGCAGGAGCTGGCAGCGCTGGAGGGAAGGATGAGACCATGGCTGAGGTGGCGACCGGCCGCTAGTTCAGCCTGTCTGGTCTAACTGCGCTGTCAGGTGTTTCCCTGTTACTTGCCAGACTTGTGTAGAGCGTATCACTATACGCTCTCTGCTAAAAGTAACTCCCTGCTCTCTTTTGACTACTTGTTTTAAGCTGAGAAATTGATCTCGTTTGCAGTGCATTCTTTTACATCATTGCATTGATGATAAATTGTCGTAAAAAGGCAGCCGAGGGCTGGGAATTTCTGAAAGCAGTGTGTTTTAGGACTCTGCCACTGAAGAGATCTGGTCTACCTCTGCATTTCTGCTGATGATACCGCTTCTTTCTGTATCTGTAAGAATACAAGAGACGGTTGCCTATAGGCTTGACTATCCTCCAGTGGCTGAAAATGAAAAGTTACTGACAGCATCAAGAAGATGAAAATTTGATCAATGCTAGTCATGTCTGAAAACAGCCCCATAATATCCCTCTGTCTTTCCAGAGGTGGGCTGACTCTTACAGCCTCAGGTGACAGAGCAACCTCGAGAGATTTTTGCTGCATGGGTGGTAGGAAAAGGGCAAGTGAAGAAATAATGAAAACCATGAATTCTCGGTGTGTAGGGGCAGACAGGAGGATTTGTATGTACAAGTTACAGACCTTTAGCCTAGATTGTGAATTACTTTTCATTTTGGTCAGCAGTTGCTCACATGAGTACTCGATTAATTCCAGTGGAATCTCTCATGAGGGTAGCTACGTACCAGTAAAACTTAAATGCTCGCTATGTAGTGTGCACGTTTTCTGCTTTGGTTTTGAATGTGGTAGTTTACTGGCAACTTGCAAAGTAGACTTCTCTTATAAGGAAGAGATAGAGTTTACTATTATAACTGTTCTAGAGAAATTCTGTTTTCTAATATTTTTTGCATGTATGTAACAATTCACACATTAGTGTGACTCAAGAGACCCCTAACATAATTTTTTGAGCTGTAATGTTGTTGGTAACAGCATATTTTCTGAATTCTAGCTTTGCCTGTTGAGACTTCAGGTGCATTTCAGGCAGACAGTTGGCTGTTCCCTGTCTTACACCTCACGCTGGCTTTGCATTCTGGTGTAAGCCACAGCCAGGTCTCCACCTCAGGAAAGCTGCAGTTATCACTTGTATATCAGTTGGTTAAAAGCACTTTGGGCTCCAGTAGGACAAGAGCTGTAGAAAGGAAGGAGCAAGAAATCATCAATGAACTTACTTCTGTGAACGTTGACAAACTTTGTCGTTCACCCCGCAAGATAAATACCTTGGGTTGAGGGTTTAAAATGTGTGGTTAATAGCTGACTGACAGCAAGGGGTGATGGTGGTATTTAAGACTTTAATGTTTTTATTATCTGTGTTTGCTTTGGGCCCATAAGCAACAGATATCTTTAAAAAAAAAGAAAAAGAAAGGAATTAATATTTTCATTTATGCGTAATTCTGGATATCTCCTTGGACAGAAAGATGGAAAGTTCCTGAATACTGCTGCAACATACGACTGTCTTGTGACAACACTGCAGAGTAAGTTGGTGTCACAAAAGAAGTGATCACCAAGAAATGAAGGGGTTCAGAAGTGCTGCAATGAACATGCTTTTAATGCTTTCTTTCCTCTAAATGTAGAATTCAGGCACCCACTTTTCTGCTCGGTTACGTGCTGATCAGTGATAAGTTTTCCTGAACTGTCCTAGGTCTTATGCTTCCACCTGTTAAAATAAATGACATTTATTAAAAGAACAGTAACAATAACAGCAAACCCACATTGTTTTAGGGCATAAATCTACTACTACAATTGCATGAGCCTGTCAGTGAATTTCTGACACCAAGTTATGTTATTTAATGAGTGCTATTAGGTAGTTCTGTCACTTAATAGGATTGAGGGTTGGAAATGCCATGTAATATCACTTCACTGCAGAAAAAATCAACAAACAGCCCGCACTAAAAACCTCACGTCCCCTTTGATGTCGGTAAGACCTGCTGTCACTTCAGAAAGGAACCCGCCGGGGCTGTTTTCACAGGGCTACAGCTGCCATTTTAGGGGAGGCAACAGTTATTCTTGGCAATTTTACGTTAGGGGCACCCAAAAAAAAAAATTTCTCCCACCATCTGACTGAGAGTGAAGAAACATAGAATAGTTATGGCAAAAGGCCCTTTGCAGGCTTATGTCCATAAAACATCACATAGTTCAAGGGAACAGCAATGTACACTCTGCACAGGGGGAAAAATGCTAATGGCCGTTATTGTAACGTGCTGTCATTTGTACTCAGTTATCACCTAAAATCCCTGGTAAAGTTCGGCGCTACCTTATGTACCATACAATTAGCGAGAGTTGGTTTTTGTCCTGAAGAATTTTTGATGGTCGTGCAGCCATCTGTGTTTCCAGGTGTCCATCCATCTGGTTGTCCCCTACACGAGCTGAGGGAGGAAAAAGTGTCAACGTGCTGTGGAAGAAAGTGGCAACGGCCTGGAGAAAGAAGGATGGAGACTGGTAGCAGAAGTTCGGTTTCACATAATAGTTCGCAGGCTGATGTCACTGGGCAGCTTAAAGCCACCAGAGCTTAATCTCTTGATGTTTTCCCCTCTGAGAAAAACTCTCTTTTCTGCTGAGAAAATTCTCTACCTCATTGGGAAAACAAACATCAACTACAGGAATTACTGAAGGGTGCGGAAAGAGGAAATACACTCCACTTAACGATCCCTGATGAACAGTCTGGGACCGAACATGGTTGGTGACACTGTTCTGTTTTGATCCAGAAAGCCAAATTCCCACTTTGATGCTGGTGTCCAAAGTGTAGCAAAGGAGCTAATTTCCCTCTGCAGCAGTTGAGCAACTTAAGTGAGGTTAAAAATGGAAAAGTTAGATCCCCTTGGAAAATTCAATGGAATAAGGTGTTTTGCCTTTCCTATTAGATTCACTTTTAAGCCCCCGTGCAGGTTCTGGCGGTAAACACACTTGCTGTCGGTATCATCATGAGGAGTCCCATGTGTCTTTAGATCTTTCCTTAGCATAATCTGGATTTTCTCCTGAACTGTGCAGAAGTCTTTTCTTTAAATTGCAGTTGCACTTTTTGTGATGAAGGTTACAGAGTATTTTGGCCGTATGAGATTTCTCTGGGACTCCATCCTGCATTGTTTGAGAATATGGGGAAGACAAACTAGCAGACTGATCTCAGAGAAGCAGTGGGCCGCAGCCACAACTCTTCTGCTGGGCAGCACCTATTTACAGGCTGCAGACTGGTGACTGGTGCGGAGGATGAGTCTGTGTTCCTTAAACTTTGCATTTCCCTTGGGAACAGCACTGTCTTGCGATACATAGGATGCAATCAGCACCTTCTGGCACCTTGGTGCAACGGCAAAGTCCCAGATCATTTGGAATAAGAGCAGCTATAACATATCCAAATCACTTGCACTGGTTTGCTTCTGCTAAATCTACCGAAGCGGTGTGTAAAATGAGAAATTCTGCATAAGTGGTGAAAGATGTGTGTAAAATACTAATTACAAGAAAACCTTTTAAAACCATTGCTATTGACAGCTAGATAGGTGGATTGCATGTGAGCCTACTGTAAGTGCCATGCGTATGTACTTAAGGACAAGGTAAATTCCAGAAGTGAAATACGGCTCCCCTGCAGTCCCTGACAGAAGTCTTTCTCACTTCAGAGCCATCAGGATTTCATCACAAATCCCACTGAGCCCATTTCAGGCTAGATAGGCTATATACAGAGGGAATGAAAAAGCCATGTGCAATGTATTCTGTTTTTATAGAGATCTGTAACTTGGTAGTAGATGTTCTTCAGTCCTAAGACATACTTACGGGGTTAAGATACACACAACTTTTTCTTGTAACAAATCAGATTTGTCATTACTTGAATAAGTGCTGATAGAGACCTAGGGAGAAGTTAAATCCTCTAGATAACTTGATGAAATAATACCGATGACAACGCTTAAAAAGTGCATTAGGCTGCAATATCCTTATTTCTTCCCTTATGACAACTGTTTTCCCAAGCCTGTGGCAAATTTTGGCAATATACCTGGATCTAAGGATTGAGAGTCTTTCCGAGACTGGTCTTTTTGCATTTCGCGTCAGATGCTTCAGTTTTGCAGATCTCCAGGTGCGTTTTTCATTCGAATTATCGTGTGGCTGTTAATCAGTATGTGTCCAATTCACAGTGTTTCCAAGTGGGGTTTGTGACTTGAGAAGAAAGTGGGTTGTGCGAAAAATGGCTTTGGTTTTGTCAAGAGTATTGGAAAGTGGGTGCTCCAGTGCAGCTGAAGACACTCAAGCTGCATAAAAATTGTGCTCTGGGTCAAAATGATATATGCCCGTAGAGAAGGAAAGTGAAGTCCCAGGGTCTGAATCCTTAGTATAAAGGTTTATTAAGTGCAGATCTTTTTCTGGACATTGACAGTGGGATCTAAATAGAAAGTGCCCAGCTAAGCTTAGTGAAGCCCGGCTGGGATAGGTCAGTTTTGGAATAATCCAAACATGAATTGGGCCAACTTTTTCAGCTCATAAAGCTGCGTAGGTTTAAAACAGACCACTTTGTCAGGGATTTTCTGTGGAAAGAAATGCAATGTCTAATCTGAGTATGAAATTGTTGCAGTGTTATGCACAAATAGCTCCACAAAAGGGATATCCAGATTAAACCTACACCTATTCCCTTTCATTTTTGTCATTTATTTTTGCCTTTGTGGACCCCTGAAATCTTGAGGGCAAGCAGTTTCCCATCGGTTAGATGCTTAGACACAGAATAAGATGCAGAAATCAGTAAAGGGTGATGTTTGTCTCAGGAGAAGGCTGCCCAGCTGCACTGACAGAGTTAACGCTTCACCGCGTCACCTCACTGCGCTTACCGAAGAACTGCCAGCACAAAACCTTCTGCTTCCCTAGGCAGTGGCCATTAATATTTTGACCATTGTTTTCGTTCTTTCACGTGAGGAAGCATTTAGTGTGTCCAGTAAAAGAAAAACACCGCCGTGCAAGACCTCACCTTGACTGCATCACCTTGGTAAAACCACACTGAATATTATTTCGGTTATGAAAGGCATTTTAGCAAGGAGCAGAGATTTAAGTGTCCGGTTTTAAATGCCGTCCTTGTAGATCAGAGCCTCTGAGCACCACACGCGGCGGGTGAGGCAGGGATTGTCTGTGTGGGAAAGGCACGAGGGGGAGCCGTCCGGCAGCGAGTGGCAGCGTCGCCCAACCAGCCCGAGTCTGAGCTCTGCCAAAGCTTTGTTCCCTACCTCGGGATTTAAATTTAGGATATTTAAATGGGATTTTTAAAAGTGTGGCATGAGATGATGTAGCAGAGGGGACCAATGGGAATTTGGGAAAAGGGAATATAGGCATATTCTATTCCTTAAGTGAATAAACAAAAGCTGTAGAACTAAGCACTCCTGAACACTGTTATTTTCTTTTGAATCCCTGAATTACCTATGTTAGGCCATTTCTCTTTTGAAGTCTTCTATTTCTTAAAAAGACATATTGTTTTGGAAAAGTAGGAAGATGTCCAGAGTGTCAAAGAATACTTCTGCTCCCTCTCTCTCTCACTGGTACCTCCATGAAACCTCAACGATCCCATATTGCGCTGAGGAGAGTATCAATACCCGGACAGGGTCCATCTCGTGTCTTCAGATGGGCTGAGAGCCGGCACGTGTGCTGGGCACTGCGGGAACACGCTCAAGTAGAAGCATTCAACAGCCATTTTGAAGCTGCATGGGAGATATTTCTCAGATACAGCGAAATTAGGGTAGTTTCACAAGCAATGGAATAGATGCAGTTTGCGGTGGTGTGTCGAGGTGTTCGCAAAAGCCAGGGAGGAAGGTGTTATATGGTCACTTCATCCTGAAATCAGTGTCAGCTGTCAGCAAAAGGCAAATCCCATCCCAACCTCTTCTAGCCCCAGATGTTTGTTCCTGCTGCCTCCCTCGCTCCAGCACTAGTCTTCGTGTCAATGACCTGGATCCGAAAACTGATCCAGCTGAAAACTAGCCAGACTATTAGAAAATAAATAAACACAAAATCACTAACTTGGACTTAGGCCAGGCTGAAGTACCTCTGCAGTTTGCAGATTGGAGGAGTAGAAGTCAGGACAAGATTGATAAAATTGGCTCATAAAGATCTAGGAGGAAGCCATGCTAAGAAATGAATCATGGGAAGTTCAAAACCTGACTTCTTTCCCCGAAAGAATCTACTCTCTGCGTCGGTAACTTTGCCAAGACGTACGTCTGAAGTCTGTGTGTGCAGCCGTTCACCGGTGCAGTTTCTTCTATGTGGGAGCTTGTCCCTGCTCCAGTACATTAGCATTTTTTTCCATGGGCACAGGCTAGGAGAGACAGGTTTCTTCACATTCTACTGTATCTGCATGAGAACAGCCTTCAGGAAGAACGCCGAGACACCACAGACTTCATATGTAACAGCTTTGGTGTGGGAACCGTGATCAACTGCTCTTTAAGGTTTTGGCTGGCTTCCCAGTTTTCTGGTGTTTCAGTTCTTGGAATGTCCTTGCACAGGAGTTGGAGGCAATTTATAGCTTGTGTGTTGGGAAACAGCATTTGTGTAAATGGTTTTTCCTAGATAACTGGGAAATTTGGAGTCTTCTGGGACTTTTGGGTGGAAAAACTTTAGATACTTATTTTTCCTGTTGAAGCAACAAGGCAATGCTCCCACTACTTGTATCCAAAGTAGGAAACACTTATGTTTTGGAAGGCTTTTGTTTCAGACATTGTCTATGAGAGAAACAAAAAAATGAGTTTGAACCTCCATCTCCTCCCAAACATCCCTGATCGAGCGTATTAACGGACTGGTTTTGATTTTAAAAGACACATGACTGATCTTTTTAGTTGTGCTGTAAGACTGAAGTTCTGGCTACTAAAAATGCAGTGCTGCTTCCAGATGCTGACGTGCCGTATTGATGACTGGTAGTGAGAGACCCCGAGCAGAGCAGAACTTTTCGTAAGACCAGACCTGTTAGTGTGAGACTCCTGGGTCCATTCCAGTCAGCCTGCGTGATATTTCCTCTGGAGTTTCAATCGGATTAGATATTCATCTTCTCTTCCTGTTCCAAACTGTTGTTTAGTGTTGATGTGTCCTCTTAAACCGTTGCCAAGTTCCAGCACAGTGGTGGTGAAGCCAGTCCTAAGTCTATGCGAGGATTTTTAAACTTTTGGAGAAATTTAACCCTTAGTCTCCATTGAAATCAGTGGGACATACGCACCTAATCTCTTCAGTGGCTTTGAAAATTGCAGAGCTGCAGCAGCCAAAAGGCCAGGCTCAGGAGCTCCTGGCAGCTCCGAACCTGCTTCCAGCCCGTTCCCCTCTGCAAGGGGCAGAGTGAGTATTTATACTCCCTTTGGGAATGCCTGCAGTAGGCAAACTTACTGCAACAGCTGTCGGGTAGTTCAAAGCGAGATGCAAGAAATAAAAACCTGCCTTGCTGCTTTCGCTGCAGGGCAGATGAGGAGGGGGTCTCTCCCAACCGCTCCGCACAGCCTGGTACGAAGCGGGGAGCTGCCCCCTCCCTGCCCAGGTTAGAGTCTCGCCTGGGGACAGACAGACAGACACCCACCCACACCCGTGCAGGAGCTGCCCGTGCTGCACAGCCTCTCTTTCTCTAGCTGAACAAGCTGAATCTTGGTGATACCTGTCGTTTCCTTTGCTAGAGAGAGGAACTGCCCTTGGTTCCCTGGTTGTCATCGCAGGCTGGAGCACTGCCTTCCAAAACGGGCCGCATCCTTCCGTATTTTGGGGTCATCAGCTGACCTTCACACCAGCATAGCTGTTCCAGCTCTTCTTTTGGCTCCCTTTTGAAGGGAGTGTGACTGGAGCAAAATGACCGGTATGCTGGTCAATGAGTGAAAAGTGCTGTGGAGAAACTGGGATGCCATAGTATTGGAAGATAAAGTGAGCAAAAGAACGCGCGAATGGTTATCGGGGTCTGAGCAGAGGTCTGGCTGCTCCAGCAGCCTGTGTCTGAAAGGAACTGAAGACACGCACAGACTTGCTGCTTTTGCAACGCATGTAAATTCTCGGTTCTCAGAGATAATCCTGTGGCAAACATTCTGAATAGTTAGCACGTTCTGGATATTGTTCAGATATTCTTGAGAAGGTCAGTTATATCAGCCAGACTGTGCCTCTGCAAGCCAAATATCCTTTATGCTAAATACAGCTCGGAAAAGGTTAGACACGTGACACAGCTCTGGTTATTCAAACACTTTTGTTACTTGCAGTCTTTGTGACCTGTTCTTCTAACTGCCACCACATATTTCACCAAGACTTTGAGCCCATCTGAACAGGTTAGGGACAAATTTAGAAAGTGCTAAGAGAGGCAAAATCCAAATGCTGTATTAAGAAAAATGAATATTAAAAGTTATAATGCAAAATTATTTAGCTTATATGCTTTTGATAGGTCACCATATACGTGATTTGGCATATAATAACTGAATAAAAACCTAGGGCGTAGGGAATGGGGGTTCATTTTTCTCTGGAAATATAAGTGGCAAAAATGTTTCATAAATGGCTATTGTTTTCTAAAAGGACCAGGCTTCTTGTGCTGTTTTGTTTTTTGTTTTTTTAAATCCTTGGAGATACGATACATACGTACACCACACTCGGTTATCCACATAGATTTCATTTATTTGTGTTTGCCTGCTTCATGCAAGCTCATTACTTGCCAGTAAAGTCCTCTGTTGACACAAAAAGACACTGGGGAAATATAATTTTTTTTACAATAAAGTCTTGTATTCACATGAAATGTTTCTCATTGGTAAAACAAAATAAAGAACCCAAAAACACTAGCATGCAGAAATTCACAGCTTCTTACACAATACATGTGCCATAGCACAGGGGACCATACAGCCAGAGAATGAAGAACCTAATACATTTTACAAGTGTAATGACAGGACTTGTCATTACATTCAATGTCTTTGAAAAACTTTTAAAACTCATTGTCTGATTGTGCCAGGATGAGTAACTCTAATAAGCTGCAAAATGTATTTACCTTTAAAACAGTGTGTTTTGTTCCTTTAAGTTCAAACCTTTGATTCATTGAAAGGCCTCTGCCGATTTCCAAAGCAGGGAGTTAGAAGTCAAAATGGAATTCAGACTTTCAACTTGGTAAAGGACCTTTATCTACAGAAGCATTTTGCAATAAAACCCCTCTAATGTGGATATATTCTATAGGGAAAAAAAAGAAATCTGTGCTAATGTACCTCTGGTGTCAGTACGTAAAATGCTAGTTGTGGATAAAGCTGCTTTACTCCCTTTTTTCCTGGCCTCAGAAAGACTAGACTTTTCTGCTTGCTTCTGCGTGGCCGTGTGAAGAAATGATGGTGGAGACACATATGTGAGTGAGTTTCACACAGAAGTTGGATCCAGGGTCATTTTCTTCTCTGGCAGGTCTGTGATTTGGGGCCAGCTTTGAAGAAATCCCGTCTTCTGCATGTAAGTCGCAAAGGGAAGCATTTCATCAGGAGACAGAGGCATTTTTTCCACTGAAGTACCTTAAAGCATAAATTAAAGCAGCCTCAAGGTGCAGCCGTGTGCTTAGTAACAGCTCAGAAAGGCTCAGTGATCATAAACTCATAGAAAAACTCAGTTTGGAAAGATCTCTGTAGGCCTCGAGTTGAACTATCTGCTCAGAGCTAACTTCCAAGCGCGATGAAGTTGTGCAGGGTATTACTGATTGAGTTCTGAAAAGTCAAAGTTGGAGATTATTTTATAACCTCCCTGGTCCCTGTTCCAGCACTGAGCCACTGTCGTCGTAAGGAAATTTTTCCTTATGTCCAGACAGGATTTCCCGTGCCATGCCTGTGGCCTCTTGTCCTTTTGCTGAGCACCCCTGAGAACAGCCTGGTTCCATCAGCACCCCACCTCTCCAGCAGGTGAAGGGTGCAGTATGGTCTCATCTCATCCTTCTTGTCCTCAGGCTGAACAAGCCTTCAGGTTCTCCTTGCCAGCCCCAACCATCTTCACAAGGGCATGTAGTGATAGGACAAGGGGTAATGGTGTCAAAGTGGAAAAGGGGAGATTTAGATTAGATCTCGGGAAGAAATTTTTCACTATGAGAGTGGTGAAACACTGAAACAGGTTGCCCAGAGAATCTGTGGCTGCCCCATCCCTGGAGGTTCAAGGCCAGGTTGGACGGGGCTTGGAGCAACCTGGTCTAGCGGGAGGTGCCCTGCCCATGGCACGGGTGTGGGACTAGGTGATCTTTAAGATCCCTTCCAACCCAAACCATTCTGATTCCGTGATCTTAGTGGCCCTCTGCTAGACTCTTTCCAGTTTGTGGATGTGCAGATACATCCATATCATATGCCAGCCCAAATCTGGCCCCAGTGTTGGAGTTTCAGCCTTGTGAGTGATGAGTCAGGGCAATAATGGCATTTCTTTCTGCACATGGTCATCCTCTCCGTGTCTGTGTGCTTGCTATGATTTTGTTTCCCTCTGCAACAGCCAGCAGAAAAGCCACGCTGCTTCTGCTCCCTGGATTGTCTCCGCTGGGCTGTGGGATCTGTACCTGAGGGTGCTTTTGATCTGTTCATGTCACACGCAGGAGGTGAGTCAGAGAGCTGCTGCGTAGGCAGAGAGCTCAGGGTGGTTCTGGCTCGTTGCGAGGCAGGGGGTCCCTTAGCCTCGGTGGGAGTGTGGTAAGCACAGCAGGGTGGTGTACCCCGCTGCCGGCAGGGCTGCACCCACCGAGCAGTTTTTGCAGGCTGCAAATGAGACTTGAAAAAAATGCCTTTCAGAAGGAAGTACTCTCCGTCTCCGAGGGTTTTTCTAGCTGTTGGACTATTGTCACTCGTATATGAGCTGTGCTTAGCCTGAAGATACAGCATTAATTCAGCTGCTGCCTCAAAAGCTTTGAATCATGCAGGAGAATTAAAAAATACAAAAGAAAGAAATTGGTCTTTCCCTCCCTCTTCTTCTCCCTTGAGCCTGTGACTGATAGCAAAAGTGATTCTGCCTCTCCTTCAAGGTCCTTTTCTGACTCTCCTCAAAGCCAGAATAAATGTTGTACTTTTTCAGCATTATTTGGGAAATGTACCCCTAACACCGAGTTTAGATTCTGGCAGCAAATAAACATTTTTTCAGTTCAAATCCTTTTTTTGAGTGTGAACCAGGTATTCCAACTCAAAGTACCAGAGCGCTGAGGAGGACATGAGGAATATGTTCATAAAGTTCATAGTTCATAGTTAGTCATAGCTAAAGTTCATAGCCCCGTTCCTCCGGCTGCGGCTCTGCCTCTGTCGCAGTGAGGTTAGGAGGATCCGTGTGTAATATAGTGCACACACTGTTCTGCCGCCGAGCATGCTACTTGCTGCTAAATTTATAGAGAAGAAAGGCACTGCGTGCCAGAATTACATAAATTCCGCTGGTTTCCTACAGACTAAACCGCATATTCACTAGGTGAGATTACCTCATGCTCACCTCTGCACCTGGGGAGTACACAAGGCCAACAAACAGACGGGCCGAGCCAGAAGAAAGCTTCCTCGTTCCTGAAATCACATTGCTTATTCAGTAAAATAGTGTACGCGCGGTGCATGAGTTCAGGGTGGGGGCACATGCGGTGGTTTGGAGGTCGGCGTTGGACCGTTGTGCAGGTCAGCCCCTCGAGCACTGCCCAAAATGACCAGGGTGTGCTGCACAACGCCGTCCTGAGCGAAGGGGCGAGAGTCGTTGCGTATGTCCCAGCTTCTCCAGGACAAACACACGCAGCAGAAACCTCCCTGTTTGCTCCCAGGACTCTGTTAGATGCTGCTGTGGTGGTGCACAAGCTCTGTTTCCCGCTCACACCTCCATCTGTCTGCGCACGGGGAGTTCTGTTCACAGGGGCGCGCGAGACATGAGGTTTTCTTCAGTGAAGGGCAGCAGGTGCTGGTAGAGAATAACAACCAGGTCAGGCAAACCTCATTAGTTACAAGAAGTGCCTTTTCAGCCCAAACAGGGTTTTTCACAGTCATTTTTGTTGGTGTTAAAATTTGGTTTTGCAAATGAAAGCTTGATAGATTTTATTTTTTTTTTATGTTCCATTAAATAAAACTTACTGTCTTCCTCAGCTGTCCTGAGAGCTTAAAGGCAAAGGCGTGACTCCTCTTTATACGGAACAGAAAGATGATCTATAATAAGGACCACTATATTTCATTTTTATCTGCTCCATTTTTGGAAGGTATTTTGAGTTGAGTGATGTCAGAGACCAAAGAGAGTTTAACTCCCTCCAAGTTTTGTGGTACTAAGAAGCTGCACTGATGAGGGAGACACCGTAAATGTTTTGGCTATGACGTGGTCTCACACCTTTCTAGACACCCGAGAATCCACGTGTGGGTGAGGCATTGTAATGTCTCAACCACAGACTGTGTCATAAAGCAAAATCCATTGAAGTTTCCCTAATTCCAGTGTTCATGAACTACTGGTTTTACTTTCACCCGTCTGCCTTCCTGGTTATTGCTCCGAAACATTTCTGCCACACCTTCCTTCTCTGTACTCTTTTCAGTCCTTCCTGGAAATATATCTAAGTCATTAATTAAATCACTTAATGGGAACATCAAGATAGTTACAGGATATAACAAGTGATCCTATTCCTGTGGCCGTTGTCCTGCCTTCCCCAGTCCCCACCCACCTCTTTCATTTTTGCTCCTCTGGCCTGTTGGATCATGTCTCGGTGGAAGATTACCATTTCAAGGCACAGACTGTGCCATTGTTTTCTGAGAACCACCCAGGATAGCTAGGGGAGCTCAAATAATAATAACTATTATTAATAGTGTGGTAGAGGTTGGAATTTGGCTGCCGGATCCTTTTTGTGTGGAGGGCCTTTATGCTGAGATACGTTGTTATGCTTCAGCATGTACTTGCCCTTGGAAAGCACAGAGCAGATGGACTTTTCCTCAGGTTTTAACATTCCTGATCCTGAAAATATTTGGGAGTCAATGTAGCTTGAAAATCTCATTTGAAATGAGCTGCTCCTGTCTCCGTGGCAGGCGTGTTTGTCCCTAACTGGATCTGCCACTGGGTTAACTCAGCTGGGCTTGAGGTCGTTGGGAGTCCTGGCCCAAGAACTCATTGACGGTGGTGCAGAACAAGTGTATTTTCTTGCTCACAAACTGCTTGAGGATGAGTGAGAGTGAGAGAGACCGAGTGAGTTGAGACACACAGGTGCAGGGGTGTGTGTGTACGTACCACTGGTCCTCAAGTCTTGCCTACCCTGGCAAGCAAGAATTTTTTTGCCATAATTGACTTAATTAGCCTAATCGAACTAGTGATTGCACAATAAAATGAATATACAAGCTTTCTTCTAGAAGAATGAAACTGTATACTTTAACTTGGTTAACAGCTTTTCTTTAGTCACCTGCCAAACACTGGACTTGGTTTATATCATGACTTGATAAAGAAATGACATCATTAATACAATAATAACAAATCATGTCTATGTAAGTCAGTGGATCTTCTACCATTTTAATGATTGCCCTCCAGCTCACTCTTTCATCCAAACAGCCTCTTCACAGCCAGTAATAATTATTCATTCATTTGTTCCTCATTGGTTTGGACTTGATAAAAGAAACAGAAAAGGCAGAGCTCTTCAGAAGCTTCAGAATCCAAACAAATCAATTATTGTATTGCCTTTTATCAGGTTCTTGCAGCGTTGTTGAAAGTTTATCATTTTAATCTGGGTTTTTCCCCCCCGAGTTTTTGGGGCTTGGAATACAAAATATTCTTTTATAGTTGTTACCATTTTGCAATACCCAAAATATTTTGTGCTTTCTATAGAAAAGCAACATCTTTCACAATTCAAGACATTTCTTCATTAAAATACGGGGTTTGCAGTATCATCTGAAGTCAGATGAAATTTGACGTGAGCTAGTACATCCATTGGGGAGAGTCTCCTATTGACTGGGACTGGAACTGAGGCTTTCGACCTCTTTTCCTGACTATGCCTTTAAGTCACTCTCTGGTTCTTGTAATTTAATTAACTTTTTAGCACTTGCCTGCAAAAGAGGGATGATTATTTTATCCTCACAAAGGAGTGTTAAGAAGCTTAATTAAACTGCGCCTTTAAAGTGCTTTCCTTAATGCACTACAAAAGATTAGTGGGTTAATGTATATCACATGCATGACATATAAGTAGTTCTATACCGAGAGCATTAAGCGAATGTATGCTTTGGAAAAGGCCTTTGCGTGCATCTCCACTCATGGCAGTATTTTATGTCAACTCACTTCTTTGAGTCAGAAACTTGAATGTAGTAATTAATATCTTTTTGTGCCTGAAAGCCAAAGCTCTGCAATTAACAGTAATGTGCAGGTGATAATTAAGCTCGTTCTATATCCTGTGTCTAGCAGCTGATAATATGGACAATCTGAGCTGCCTGGTCATAGCTGATATTTTAGGGAAGGGCAGTGAGGAAGCGAAGCTTGTTTAAAAAAAAAGATGAGGTTGTCACACAGGAATGCAGTCATCTGAAAAAACCCTATGATAGATGGGGAAAAAATGCTTCATTCTTCCCTAACTAGGTCTCTCTAATGGTTCCCTATGATCAACATAACACATGTCAAAAACTGAGTTTACGTGGACCAAGACTTGGCAGGTTTTACTGCCAAAGCATCAGCCATCTAGCGATGTGAAGATCTGGCAAGGTGCTCAAGCTAGCGAGGCAGCCCACACTTAGGTGATAATTTATGGCTACCTGTAATCTCCTCTAAATAGAAACCATTCATATTCTCACTAGGGAAGCTAGAAATGACCAGACAACGTGAGTTCAGCCAAACCGAGACTTCATATAACTTTACAAAAGACAAACGCTCTCTGGTACTGACATTAACAATGGTATGGGCTCTCAGAAAGTGTTGGCTTTTAGGTTTTATTTATTTTAGTATTGTTTGCTTGTGTAATTTCAGAAACTGGCAGTTTATAAGAGCTGAAATAGAGTTTTAACTCTTGGACTTAGATTCTGTTTATTTAAAGCATAAAAAAGACTCGGGACCAGCCCAACTCGGCACAGCACTGTGCAGCCGTGGTTGTGCACTCCCAACGGGTGACTTGCTGATAATTCCAAATGTGCTTGATACTGAAATCATTAGTCACTGATGCTATCTATCATGGTGCTGCCGAATTCGTGCAGACACTCTCCTCGCCCCACCCTGTGGTTTGGCATCGCTCTGCCCTTCCCTGGTGTGCTTCTGCCTCGCTGCTGGGAGGTGAGGTGGGTGTTGGCAGGGTAGGCAGGGGCCACCTCCACCAGGCTGGGGACGCTTTTCCCTCTTCTCAGCACAGGCCCGCAGCCCATCAGAGCTGGCGTGTGCAGGAGGCCCTGAATCTTGGGAAGATCTTGTGCTTTGGGGGAAAAATGGTAATCTTAAGCAAGAACGGGGGTTGACCTAGGTCCTTCTGCTATTGTGCCACCTTGCGTGTATGAAGTCTTCCAGGAACAGGTCCCAGGCCTCTGTGAGATCAGATAAGTTCACCAGGGAACAGGCGGTTAGCAAGGAGTAAGAGAGAGTTCTCCCTTCACAGATCCTCTGTCTCCTCTTTCAAAGATTTAATATTCCCATAGCTGGCAGTGTAAAGAATTCCAATGTTATTGCTTGCCTGCAGTCACACACTGAAGTTAACAAATCCAGGTTGAGAATTTCAGTTTAGATCTGCCTTTTCCTTGAACCTGATTTATTCATGTGCTGATACCAAGGTTTCCACATGAAATTCTCTTAATTCTGTGGGTGCCGGTGTCTAATTTTGGTCTGCACTATTCTCTGCTCTGCCTGTTGGTCAGTACGTGCTGTCTATCTTTGCACGTATGCATAGTTATACATTATTATTTATAAATGTTCTTCATTAGCCTCCTGAAGAGAGTGCAATACTGTGAGGGGACAGGGAGTGTTTATTCAGTAAACACAGTAATACAATACAGCCTTTAGGTATTGCTGAAACTCAGATCATTAATTCCATTGAGTTTAACCAGTGAGGATAACTTTACTCATTTCACAATTCTTTATGTTTTATTAACTTCTCTTTTGTGGACTGGCAGGTTCAATTCTTCTCTCTTTCTCTCTCTGTCTTTTTTTAAAGTTTTCTTTTTTTGTAACTGTTAAGCAAGTCCACCTGGAGATGTGAAAACTTCACAGGCTATAAAGCTTACATCCTGCAAATCTCCCTATCCAATATTAAAAACATCTAAAGGAGGGGAGGCACCATTGACATATTTTGAGTTATGTTTGGGACTGAACACAGGGACTGGATTTGTTCAACAAAATGATCTTTGTGGTTTTAGGAATGGCGCAGTGAATGGCTCTCAAGGCAATGGAAGTATGGAAAATACCTTCTACAGATAGTGGGATGAAACTTCTTTAAAACTGTTGGTAGAGTAAAAGCCATGTGAAAAAGATCTTAAAAGCAGAAGGCACAGTGGCAGCTGCCCCTGCCTTTTGTTAATTGTGGAAGTCCTTCTCTCCCACCGATGACCTTTGAAAAGATGCTTTTCCTTGCAAAGGGGAAACATCTGTTTCTCATGTAAGTTAATACTTAACCTAAGATACACAGTAGAAAGACCTTATCAAAAATAGGATAGAGGCATAGACTGGAAGGGTTAGTTTATGCATCCATAGTGGAAACAAGGTGATACTTTCAAATCAAGTAGAAGAACATTGACCTTGGGTTGAAAAGGGTTGGTGTGTGTATATATGTATGTCCATATATGTAATTAGTAACTTTCTAATATGTTACGTTTTTGGAAATGCTCGCCTTTGCATTATTAGTCTTGTCCTCATATTTATTTAAGGTGCTTGAGAGGGCAGCCAGTTACATTGAGTTTAGTACTTGTTTCTTGTTAACCTGGGGAGAAATGTTCTAGTTACACTTCCAAACTCTTTTGTACTACACCTGCCATCATACCACCCGTACTGTCTGCTGCTCCTGTGGCTCTTTTTCAAGATGAACATGGAATGCTAAAGCAAATAACTATCTGAAGCAAATCTACAGAATATCCTAGTCCATATAGCAGGCTTATATATCTGCTTGATGAGCAAGGAAAACCAAAGTCTGATTTCATAGGAGCATTGTCAGAGGAGTGAAAAAGAGCACGTGAGTGCATAGTTACATTACTGAAGTATCACCATGGCTTTGCTTAAATGTAGGCAGCAGTATGTGGAGTTTTGTGGTTCTTTATGCCTTAAAGGAAAACCTTTTAACTTGTTTTCCTTCATGTTGCCATAACACTTCGTATCTTAGCAATAAACATTGGGTAAATTCAGTGTTATCACAAGAAATTTGTGCTCCAGAGATTTACTGTTCCACTCCCACAGTACCTTTAAACCCTACATCAGTAGTAGGACAGCAATTCCTGGCCTGTGTTAGGACCAATTTACCTCATTTCCTCTGCTTCAGCAAAGTGAGATTGAAGAGGTTAGAAAAATAACAAACATAAAAACAGGAGGAAAGCTATTGCTAACCTCCGGGTGTAACGCTCCCCGAGTCACCCTGCAGAACAAGCCCAAAGGGTTCTGCTCAGAGGAGGTGAGGGGAAATCATTCTTTTGTAGCGCTAAGCAGGACCCTGTTTAAATCCGTGCTTGTCACTGTCGTCGTGTCTCATCTGGGTGTCTTTAACATGAAATAAAATACCACTGCGTTAAGGACCCCCAAAAAAAGTGGAAAATGCACTCATCTGTGTCCCTCACTTGTGCCAAAGAATTTTTCATTCCCACCTCAGCTCTAATTTGAAATGTGTTAAATAAAAATCTCCAGGAGACTATCCAGAATAGATAGGCATGTTTAGGTCAGCATACTGCTTGGCATTGCCATGGACCTCATCTCTAATTACTAAAGAAATAGTGAGTTAGTGAGTTAAAATACGCAGCGACTGTGACCTAAATCATTTCCATTCTGGATACTGGCCTGAAATAAAGAGGGCTTTTCATTAGCGTGGCACAGATTTAGTGTCGTGGGACATAGAGTTTGTGCTTTGGAGGAAGTGCGGTCAATGGGCCATTAAGTTTTGAAACAGGAGGCAGGCATCTTCTAATCTCAGTGCTGTTGACAATAAATATTGGGGAATAGCTTAATATAGATTCATGATAGCCATGCCAAAGTCATTCAAGTAAACTCAGACTTGAAATGCTATGAATGTACGTGCGCTGCATTCACATAATGGAGGGCTCGTTTGCAGCTCCCAAAGGAAATCTTTCCTTTCAGCCCTGGAAGATGAGAAACCGACTGGGAAATCGAACCCAGTGTATAGATTGAATGGCAATTACTTGTATTGTGGGGATTTGCTTTTCCCCTGTTGAAAATAAAATGTTAAAATTAGAAAACAGTTCCTGAATTTTGGCAGTTTCCCATTTAAAAACAAGGAAACAAACAAACCTCCAAACCAAGATTTACACCTTCTGAAACCCTTCAGGGTGTGCGCATATGAGGAAGCCTTGAGAGCTGGGGCAAAGCAAGAAGCCCCGGTGACAGGGCAGAGGGGGCCCCGGAAGCAGGGCTGCGAGGTATTGAGGTATTGGGGGACAGGAGGTGAATCGCACCGGAGTGCTTTAGCTTGCCTCTTCTGGGGCTGTCACTTCAAGTGGTTCTAACTCCACAAGGACACATCAAAGCTTGTCCGTGTGTGTCAGGGTGGTGGTGGGCTGAAGGAGCCCTGCAGCATCCTCCTGCCTGTCTCGTGGGGTGTGCATCCTGGCTAAGGTAAGCCGCAGGGAACGCAAGAGAAGCGCTCCTTCAAATAAGACGTGTATTTTCTGCAGGGTTAGGATGCTTGTATTTACCGAGGGCAATTGGGTGTCCAGGTCCAAGGGAGAAGCTTTGAAAGCCTTAGCCTTCACAGCTGAAAAACCTTCAGATTTGATTTTACCTTTTTAACCTCTAGTGAGGAAAATTTCCAAGTGTGCCCATCCAAAATTTGCTTGCAAACTCTTCAGCTGTCGCATCCCTAAAGCCCAGGAGGCCGGCAGAGGTATTGGTCTGTGACAGCTGCCGGGCTGGTTTGCCCTGCGTGAGCTGACAGCAAAACTCTGCACCCCAGCCATTAGTGGCAGTACTGGTTACTGGTCAGCAGCTATTCAGTATATTGTTTCTTCCTCTTTATTCTCCATATGGCACAGTTGTACTTGCAGCATGCTGCGAAGACCCTAATCTGGGCATGAAGTCATTAATTTGCCGTGTGTTTTTGTGATTTTCAGCAGTTTTGTATCTGAATGCTTCACTAAGATGAGCGTTTTTCCCCAATGTCTCCGGTCAATAGGTGTGTTTTTACTGTTATTTAAAGGTGCAAGTTGGAAGCTCAGGATTGTTTTGTAGAATAAATGCATTAAAAAAAAAAAAAAATAATGATACCTAGGCTGAAACAGCTAAAATCTGTATTTTGGGAATTTGTATCATTAAACGCTTTAATACAGTGTTTAGCTCTATGGCATGGGCTTGGTAGACTGTAGACCAGCCATCTGTTCAAGGCTAAGACCAGCCTCTGTCTTCATGAAAGTTGTTGCTTTGTTCACTGTGCATTTTACCACTTCTTCAACAAAAAAGCTTCTGTGGACAACGGTTTGCCTCACTAGGCTCCTGGAGCCAGACCATCCTATGAGCAGGTCCTATGGAAAAATAGCACGTTATCCTGTAATTAGACTGTGTCATAATGTACACAGTCAGAGAGGTCAAACAGAGGTTGAGCAGGCAAAGGCAACCTTATTTCTGTCATTTCCTTGTTTTTGACTTTGCAGCCTTAATAAATACCCTTTTTTGCAGTTTCTCTATGCATCTGCATCAGGCGGGTTCCTCCTTTTCCATGCTCCCTGAGCACTCGCTCAGGTGGTTGTGAGGATACAGGAGTGACCCACGCTGGCAGCGACTGCAGTCTAGGCTGGCAGGTAATTTCTGTCTGTGGTCCCCAGCCTTGGACTGGGAAAGCCATATACATTTACTGCCCCAACACGTGGGAGCTACTGGGAAATGGAGCATGTTCTGGGAGAAAAGACTCATCAGAGATTTTAGCTGTGAAAGTGCCACTGTCTCTGCAATGTAGGTACATGTATTTTGTTGGCTAAATTTGAGCAGACTCATTTAAGACTAGGAGAAAGTGTGAGCCTGTCACAAAAACCTGCCTGTCTCATCCCCGGACAAATATCAGTTTCTTGTAATGAAGCATGGGGGTGTGAAGCCTTCTCAAAGGAAATGTTGTGACCATTTTGACACAAAGACAGATCAATTCTTTTTCTTATACTCCTTTTCAGAGACAATTTGGGTTTAAATTACAGTAAGCAATTCAACTAGAAGCAGACACTTACTTAGAAGATTGCAACCCAAATGTTGAAAGTAATCAAATAGTAATTAGTTGGAAATGGACTTTATAGATCAGGTAATGATTTTTAGGGGACTGTAGGGATAGCATTATCTGTGGGTATTCTGAGCTGATGAAAAAAATTGCTGAAACAATCAGAAGTGTGTTTCGTGGGTGCCTGGATGTACTTTGAAAAAGTTTGATCTAGTAGTTGTGTGAAAATGCAGAATGGAATTGAAATGGGCTTTTGTCCTCTGTTAAGTGGGAGTTTTGTGACAGCACAGTGTTTGCCAAAAGAACAAGTACGGGAAACAAAGCAACGAGGGCTGGTAGTACTTGGAAGTGGATGCTAAAGTTTCTCTGACTTGAAGGAACTAAAAATGCTATTTTGTGGGCTGTTCATCCAGCCCCCACCTTGTCGAAATCACAGCCTGTCTCAAAGGCTGGGTCCTCACCGAACCCATCCCTCGCAGCCGCCTGCAACACGTTGTCCGACCAGGGGCGATGTGTCAGCTCCGGGGTGTCCTCCTCTTCCCCCGGCTCCGCTGCTTGATACTCTGCAAGCAACACTGCAAGGGGAGCGTAAAGCTTTATATACATACCTACATATGTATGGATATGTGTGGAGATATATACGGACATGAAAAGAAAAAAGAAAGCTGCAGCTTGATCAATTTACGGTTATTTCTACTGGTTATTTAACACTCAAAGAATGCAAAACTGCTACTCTGTTAAATTGCATTAAAGTCTGGTTTTCTTCAGGCCTGGTTTTGCCTGGCAGCCGTCCCTCACGTAGGTAGGGCCCATGGGAGGAATGTGCTCACTGCATGTATGTCTGGGAGAAACGGCCAGCCACGCTGCTCAAGTACTGAGTCTTCAGGTTTTATTTTAAACCCTCTTAAGTCAATGCAGTTTTCTGACACACTTAACCCAAAGGAGGAAGGAGAGTACTGGATGCAGGCTGAGCTCATCTGTGAACTGGTGGACTTGCAGAAACCCTGTGTGTAGCTCAGGTAGGAGCTCGGGGTACAGCCTGGACTGCGGGTCAGGGAGCACAAGTGCATCCCTCCAGCTGCTCTTCGCTCCAGAGCCTGAATGCTGTGAGCTCATCCCGCCGTTCGGGAAGCTTCTGGCTTATAGTAGCAAATGAAGGCAGTAAATAGCATTTATCTGGACCTGATTCATGTGGTGTGCTCAGAAACGTGATGGCTCGGGAGAGGTTGGCCCACCTGATTTGGAGGTATTTACTGCTTTAGTCCATGCTTCGTACATTTGTGGCTGGGCTACTGCGGGCCTTGTACGGCGGAGTTGCTCTGTGTTTCCACTGCAGCCCAGGGATTCCAGGCCAATGTTTACCAGATGCTGGGTGAACAAAAGTTACCGTAAAAATCAAGTCCTGCGGTGCTGGAGGAATTATTTTATGGGGCTGGAGAAATACCACGACTACCTCAGCACACCACCAGCAGGAGGTTTTTTCCTAGCCAGTAAGTAAACCTGAAGACAGAGGGGAGAGTGCCTACGATGCAAACAGGGTACCAGCTGTGTTGGCAGCATTGTTCTCCGTTTCTGGGGTGAGTTTACTGGGAGGAATTAGGAGACTATAGCATCCACTCTGCCTCCAAAGAATTGAAGAGTGCCCCCAGATAAAGTGACTGGGAAGCAGCTGTGGGAGTGGTCCCCCTCTTTGGTGAGCATCCTTGCTGTCACAGTTACAACCAGCCTGGCCTCTGCAGCAATGGAAGCTTCTAGGACCTTTGCTATACGCTCCAGCCACCTTCTTCATGCTGCAAAGTACATCAAAGTTATTTTTTAATACATGTGAGCTTCTCAGATTGTGCCACACTGTTGAAGAATTTTGAAAATAGAGCTGTAAGGCATTAGCTGTGCAGCTGTTCTAACAAAGTCGCCTGGACTTTGCCCATTGTAAAAAATTTTTACTCAGGAAAACACTAATGCTAATGGGAATTAAAAAACTGAAGTCAGGAGAGTTTGTCTAAGTAAGGGCTAAGTTGGAGGGAAGAGCCAAAATTCGCAAGCAAAAATTTTGCTTGGCTACAGCAGCATGAACAGCATCATGTGGGGATGTGGCACCTGGAATCCTGTCCGAAGAGAAAAATACACAACATCAGCTCTTCCAGCCAGGCCTGCAGAATTACTTTGATAGTGGAAGGCACGACACAGCTCACAGAGCATGGGAGAGCTGCTGCTCAGTTCCAGCTTTGAGATTTTGAAGTGGATTCACCTTAGGAATGTTTCCATGCTCGGAAGCTGATCACAGGATTTTGGTTTGGTTTGGTACCGCCTGAAAAGATGAGGCAAATGTTTTTGAGGCGGCTCTGGAACTAGCAAACAAGAGAAAAATGAAGGGTGATGGCTGTTTGAAGCTTCTCATGTGTACCCGTTTTCAGTCTTGTGTCTGTAGGCAAAGCTGAAGGCTGTTGGCCGTGGCAGGGTGGGAGCTCCTCTGGCTGTGCATGCTGTACCAGATCGCTAGGAGGGATTTTGCAGAGTAGGGTCTGTGCAAGCAGCCGTGGTGGCAGAGCTGTCAATCTGCCCCCGTCTCACATGCTCGGAGGGATGCCAGCCCTTGTGGGAGGCTGTGGGCTGTGTGATGCAGACCCATTACCCGCATGGGCCGTGGGCTGGAGATGGGGTTGTGGTCAAGGAGAGATGTCCACTCCATGGCAGTCAGACAGCTGTAATCTCTTGCCCCTTCCAGAAACTCAGGGGCCACTTGGATCTTCCTGGCAGAACACTGGTGTTCCTGCTCCCAGTGTTGGAGGCAAGAGTTGTGGGTGCCATGATGAAGAGCCCAGAGAAAGGCTGCAGCTTCTTTTGCACCTACTCTATTCTGGGCTGTCCATACCGGACACATGACCTGGGAAAAGATTGGGGAACACCCTTGGCAGAACTGGGCAGGAAGAAAACCTACAGTGACTGGCTGAGAGCTGCCTGGGGGCTGCCTGCTGATCTTTCAGGTTTGGGAACAACAAATTCACCTTCAAAATTTGAAAACTGAGAGTGTGTTTCAACCCAGGGTGTTTCAATGCTTCGATGGAAAATAATTTTATGCTCACAGTATTGATATGTTTGGAGTTCTGTGCAAAGAGTTAAGTTATTATATATTTTAGTTTTTTAATTGACTCCATATCTGCTGGCAGCAGAATAGACATTGATCTGTTTTTTTCCTTAGCTTTATTTAGGAAAATGCAGCACATAGTGTTTACTCTGCCTCCATACAGCATTACTTTGTAGGGTGAAAGTGAGGGCGAGACCACAGTGAAGAATTCCCTCATTGTCAATTTTAAAGGCTTCATAGTAACTGGTAGGCTTTTTTGGATGGGAATCAGAAATGTTTTCATGACAGTGTTTTGCTTAACTTTTTGTATTCAGATGGGATTTTATAAACTTTCAAATTTGCTGGTTTGATCATTTAAACATCTCCTTCTGAACACCAACTACTTCATCAAATTACTGGAGTGACACAGTACCTGACATCTATTAAGAAAGGATTTGAAAGATCAAATTGGTGAGTGTAAACTAAATTTTATCTTTAGTGGCAACAGAGAGCATTCTCCTTGGCGACAGCATCCAGACTCCCTTTCAGGGGGAGAGGATGAGGAACTGGACGTGTAATTCTGCACGGTGAGAGGCAGAACTGTCTCTACATTGGAGTTTTGACTGAGAAAGGACTACGGCATTGAGTCCAGCCTCAGAAGGAAAGGAAAAGGAATGGTTGCCCAGAACTGATGAATTCCACACATGCCAGCTGAACTGCCTACTGAAGTTAATTTGCATTGGGCCAGGCCAAAAACATTAATAAGTGGCACTTAGTGCCTTGTGACTTTCCCTTTTGGACTTCTGTAATTGTGAAGCTGCGTTCCTCCAGGATCCTTAGCAAGAGCTTTGTGTTGCCTATGGACTGCTAGCACAACAGTATTATATTGATTAATTTTTTTTCCATGTTCCCCTAGGCTTGAGACAATATCGATTTATCAGTCTCTTCACAACTACAGATTTGCCAGCAGTCATGCAATCCTTTTAAGGGTTACTCTTGGTTTCCTCTGAAAACTGTCCAGGCCCTTTGTTTGTTTTTCCTCTTGCCTTTTTTTTTTCCTGTTTCTTTTTTTTTTTTTTGGTAGTGCTTTGTTCTTGGAGGTCTCCATGCCTATTGCAGCCTTCCCTGTGAACGTTGTATTCAAACAGCTTTTGCAGTGTCGCCCATAAAATGTGCTTTGGCGCAGGTCTGTCTCACTCCACACGGTATCACTGCTCAGCACTTGCCTGCTGAAGAATGTCCTGAGGAGTGAAAAGCTTTGAGTAGAGGAACCCCTTGGAAAGCATTTGTATTTTCCTCAACTGTAATAGCACAAAGCAAGAGGGTGTGATCTTTGTGATTGATGAGCAGCTGAGGTATTGATGCCTTTTTCCATACAGTCAGTCCTGAGTTCATGCATCTCCTAGAATGACCACTTGTTGTAATGCCTATTTCTTTCACCTCTTTTTAAATGGCAAAACTTCCTTTGAAAAAGAAACCTTCTTACCCTTAATGCTATGTGAACCACCCACAGAGCCTCTTGGTACAACCCGAGGATTGCTGGGGTCCGTTTGTTTATTTTCACCGGGATCACTAACAGTTGCAGTACTATTTTGCTTGCACTGCTGAAAGATGTCCTGGAGATCTGTTTTATCATCTTAGCACCATAAACTGCTCTCATTCTTTCAGTCCTCTTGCAGAATATCACGAGTGGCAGGATGCGTCCTGCATAGGGGAATTTTTATTAGGCAGACCTTTACTTGGGAGATTTAATGTACTCCCAGTGTTACTGCTTGAGTAACGCTGTCGTGCTCCAAGTTCTGCGGTGAAGAGCTCATCACCCATTTATCACATTTAATCATTAGCTTGGACTACACGTTTGTGAAGACCATTTTTGCTAGACCTTCGTGTGCCTAGTGGGTTGGAAGTTCTGCTTCACTGTTGCATTTTCAGTTTAAACTGTGTGGACTGGTGCAGGCAAATCTTTAGTTGTTAAAAAGCTAAATAGCTACACTTCAGGGAACTTCCCTGAGCGCAGTGTGTTCGTGTCAACCTGCTGATCATCGTCCTCCAAATTCCTGTGATTTTGTGGCAGAAGAATCCCATGGGGTTACCCAGCCCATTGGGTTATTTCAGAACCCAAAGTACAGGTTTAGTAATGCAAATGCTTAAGACTCTCTCCTCCCTCTTCCCTTTCCTCAGATCTATAGGCTTGGGGTTTCCTCTCCTTCTGAAGCAGCTTTGGGGAAGAGGGTGGTCAGTAGTGATGCAAGTCGCCAAAGTTTGTATTGTTTATGCTTCCTTTGCTGTTAGATAGGGTTCTTTGCTTCGTATCTTTTCCTCGCTCCAAGAGCCATGTTTTTCTCTACTCAGTGAACGAGAGTGTTTTCCCTTCCCTGGCACAGAAATAATATACTCAAACATGCTTCAGTACAGGAAATCCTATATCCAGTGCGGGGAGGAAAGGCCTTAATCAGTAAAAATTCCATTGTGTTTATATCAATCCTGACCCTCGGTGTCGTTTGGACAAAGGTTTTTAGTCTGGGCCCCAGGCACTGGTTGGTGCTGCCGGTTCACAGCTGTGTCACCGTGAGTCCGCGCGGCTCCCAGCTGCCAGATTTCTGCTCTGGAAGTTGTTCTTTATGGAGGTTGCCTGGCCTTGCCGTGGGAGGCGCTGAGATAAGGGGCAAGTACGCAGGGAGCTCCTCTTAATTGCAGGCTTTTCCCTTCTTTGGAGAACAGGTTAATCCCCCAGTATTTCCTGAGTATGAAAGGCTTTCAGAAGAGAAAAGAGGAGAATTTAGGAGAATTTGTGATCTATTACACAATCCCTATCCCTATTTTCTAGCCCATGCTACAAGCTGGCTGCGTCGTGATCTTACAGTGACGGTCCGGCCTAGAGGAAAGGAGCCTGGTGAGATACTGGTCCTCTCTGAGGTCTCAAAGGGGTGACAAGTTTCTGCTGTGTGCCAAGGGGAAAGCTCCATGATGTGGCCTGGAGCATTTAAATCAGGAGGAGAATTTCCATCCTGCTTGGCCCACTAGTGAAAGCTTTAAGTAGAGGACTGACTCTCCAAAGAGAGAGTCCTGCACAAACAAACATTCCAGCAGCACCCTTCCTCCGGCTTCCAATGTGTTTTTTATCAGGCTTTGAATTAAACCACTCTCCAATTATTTGAAAGCATGATTTTCAGGAGTCATCCAAAATATAATTGATGGCAACTCGACGCATTCTCTGGGAGTGGAAGGAGAGAGTTTTGCTGCTTTAAGAGGCAGCTCTGTGTAACTCGCTGGTGGGCGTCCCAGCAGCACGTGCATAACAAGCTGCTGAGCTGAACCCCGCACTGGGCAGATGGGCCAGCCTGGGCAGGGGACTTGGGTCCCACCTCTGGCTCCTCTCGCGCTCCACAAGCTGGGATAGGTGACCGAGGGACGTGAGCGAGGTGCATGATGAGTGCTGGCTGGACACTGTCTCCTAGCCTGATGCTGGGATTGGGGTTGGAGCAAATCCCTGTGGTGTCTGTGGGCAGTGAGTGGAGACCTCTGCCTTATTTTCTCCTCCTTTCTCCCCCCAGCACTCTTTCTTCAGACCAGCAGCTCCCCAGGGCTCCTTTCTGGCTGCAGGAAAAGCAGGCTCAGCCTAATGCAGCACGCGGCTCTGCGCTGTGCTCCCTCCTTCCCTGGCTGCTGCCCGTCCCTCTCCCCCCACCCTGCCATGGCTCCAGCTCCAAAGGTCTCTGCGAGCTCCTTATGTTGCTGCTTTTCACTAGGGAGAAGGCTGGGGTGCTCTCCTTGGGATCGCCCCATTGCTCACCCCAGGATCTGCCGGAAGCTTTTCTTTGGGAGGCAGCTGTGTCCCTTTCCTGCGCGTTCGAGGCATTCCCACACGTGGCACCTGAGGACCTTCTTTCTTTGTTTAACATTTTAATCTTGTAGGTAACAAATGAAATTAACTCATCTCACCAGCACTTTTTGGAATGTTTAATTAAAGCTGTGCATTTATGACAGGAAATGAGAGCCAACATTTGACCTCTGAAATGTTTATACAATTAGAATCATAGAATCGTAGAATGGTTTGGGTTGGAAGGGACCTTAAAGATCATCTAGTTCCAACCCAATTGATATATAGCTTTTTCTTACCTCATCTCATGTTTGTGTGTAAGATACTATGTCAGTACATTCCCAACACGATGCAACGCTTCGTTATATGATAGACATTTAAAATAACAAACTATTTTTTTAATAGTCAGGGGTAACTGCTGTAATTCTTGGACTGGGAAATGGGCTGGCCGGAATCTTTTAGATGCAGATGGCAATAGTTCAGGTACTAGTATTATTGTTATTTTTTGCCAAATAACCAAATTAACATTGAGTAGTTTGGCTTGATGCTGAAAAATTCACTTTTGGAAGTGAATTAGTTTGTTTTTTTTTCCTTCCAAGTCCTGGCACTAGTTGCAAGGGCCTCAGCATTGGAAGAAATAGATTTGGATGGTCTTCAAAGAACACTGCTGTGGTTCTGCCGTTTTTAACTTTTTACCTTGCTGTTCTTTCTCCCCACCTCTTCCCTGGGGAACTGAAGGTAAATGATTGATACTCTGTCTCTCCTGCTCACTTTCTTTTTTTAAATCTTTTTTGGCTAGACTTCTCCCATGTAGAAATATTTACCAAAAGGAAAATCGCAAGGGCGGGGGAATGGGGAGAAAAAAGGGAATTGAGAAATAAAACATAAACATTCAGCAGTCCAGGATGGTGACTTTGTTGGGGAAAGAGGTCGAATTGTTTGTAGAACCTAATGAGATTTAGGATTAGATTTCCTGTATCAGTGGGCAGCCGCTGGGGAAAAGTAAATTCACTGCACTTAATGTACTTTGCAAGAGAGGCATTTATCTTGCGTTGTTTGCATAGGGCTATACCTATGGGGTCCCAGCCTTGATAGGTGCCTGCCCCCAAAGAAATTCCAGGCTAAAACAGACAAAGAAGAAAAAAGACTGGTAAAGGAAACCGGAGCATGGACAAAAGCGGGCACTTGCCCAGACCTGCCCATGAGATAGTGGGAAGCAGAGCCGAGATGGTTCCTATAGCGCAGCGATCCCAGCACTTGCCACGCTGCTTTTGCAAGGAAGGCAGAGAAAATGATGACCAGGCCACTGAAATGGTACGATGCAAAGTATAGCTAACAGTGTTTGCTGAAAGCCCTTACAGGTGGGGTGAAATTTCTATCTGTTTTGTGCTAACTTTTCCGTCATTCTGGTTTAGAGTTGTATGGGTCCAATTTTATATGCCAAAGAGACTGAATGTAATGGGAATTTTTTCAGTGCCTGGAAGGTGACTTTGCAGGTACAGAATTAAATTTTGCCTTTTTTTTTTTATTTATACTTGACAGGTGTCCATTTTTCAGCTCAGATAAAGTATCCATATTTCTAGGTGTTCTTCTAGAGCTTTCTTGTAAGGACCAAAGCATTTGGGTCCAGGAACTGACAGAACAGCTCACCTAGTCTGGTTTTCACTTGCAATTGTTGTGTGCTGCATCCTGAGACTGGGTAGATTCAGTCCCCAAGACAAAATCTTTTGCTAGCCAAAAAACTTCAATGCTTGTATTTGGTGTGAGTTTTGAGTAAAGATTTTTGCATTGTTCACCGTTTTCATGCTTTGTATCAATTGTTAGGTTTGGAGAATCTTCTAGAAATTAATTCATAGGCTAGAAGTTGGGTGTGTAAGAGAAGGATGTGCATCCCCAGGCAGTGGGCATGGCATTGGTAATTCTTGAGAGACACTAGGTCTGGGGAACCACTGAAGGCTCTGACCCATAGTCTGGCCTTCTCCCTTCTGAAATCCAGCCAAGGTGCCTCTGTATGATGCTGCTGCTGGGACCCTGCCGAGCAGAAGCTCTCCCAGTAGACGTCGGGGCTGCATCCACTCAAACTTCCACCTAACCTCAGGCCAAGCTGAGTTTCTCAGGAGATTCCCTGCAAGGGATGTCCCTGCAAGGACAATACACTACAGGATAAAGCTGTAAGTTTAAATTCTTCAAAACTAGGCTGCGGTTTTTTCCATCTAGGCTGATGGCTTCGGAGGCTTCCTTGAGGCAGCCTGACCTAGCAGGCTGAGCCCTCTGCGGAAACCAGGTAGCTGCAAAGCCTGATTCCCCCACCGCCTCCTTGAAAGATTGTAGACAAATCACGAGTCACTCTGACTTGTTTTTTTATAGTTATACCAATATAGGTATTTTTTCCTTTTCTCCTTCTAAGCCACATATCACAGTCCTGTGCCTTGGCGTCGATGAAAGTGCTGTTTTTCACATCAGTGTATGAAAAAAATCTTGCCAGATCAGCTCTGGCAGCTGTCAGCGGCCTAAGGTGCGGGAAATTCTTCCTTTCAGGAGACCTGGCTCAATGAACTGCCATCTCTGACTTTTAAGGTAGATACGCCGAAAATCCAGTATAAGGGGGGCAGAACTTGTAAGACTGTTTATTCTTCATTGCCAGCTGAAGGTATGACCTGCTGCTAAGTGCGTAGTTGAAGTGTTTAGACCTCTGGCTGGGGAGGGAAGGTGGGAGGGTGACTGATGTTTGATTCCTAGGGTGAAAACATCTTCCTCTCTGCCTCTGCCTGGGTCTTTTGGACAGCCTCTATCAGAGGGAACTCCCATGCTGTCACTTGAAAGAGTAAGTGGAGCCACGTCTCTTTTTTCCATACACAACAACTGGAGTCAGCTGCTTTGGAAAAGGATCTACCTTGCATCACCCAATGGACTAAGGAGGTGGATATTCATCCTCCATCCAGGAGATAAAAGGAGCTCCGAGAGCAGGGGAATGCATCTAAGGCAGAGCTTTTTCTAGGCTAAAGGAATGATATCCCACACTTAACACAGGCCTTGCTAAGAACATGCACGTATTTTAATCCTCAGCAAAGTTGTACCAGGCCGTTGTAATTCCATTGTACTAAAAATGTCCTCCATGCCTTGTTTGTTTTTTTTAAGCTAACCTCTGTTTCCCTTTGTGATACAGATCCCTTTTCAAACAATCCTCCCACCCACCAAAATAAAATTCTCCATGACACTTAATAACATTTTTTAATATATACGCATAAAACAAACTTCCTTCCCCAACCATTCGTGTGGTTTTTCAAATCATTAAGGGAGTTTCCTCATTCTGTGATGTCAAGAGTCACCCAGATCAAAGCCTTTACTGATATTACAATTAAGCACTCTGCACCATTAAATTCACTTTCCACACTGTAATTTTTATAATAGGTGGGGAAGGAGCTTCATGGTTTGATTTCATTCCAGCCATGGCGCCAGATTCTGATTTCTCATTAGCTCTTACACCATGGTTTGTGAAATACTGAAGTTAACAAGGAGACGGAATTAATATTGGACTGGCATCTGTCCAGCTGAATTGTGTCCAGTGGACTTGCATGCATACGACATGACAGGGAAATGATACGCTACGGTCAAGAGAAAGTAACAGCTTCAAATTAAGAACGAGGTAATCCCCTTTCGCTTCCCCCAAAATACATTCCTGGGTAAACCAAGGTTGTGCATAGCAGATTCGAGCAGTTGATTCAGTTCTTCATCTTTGCACTAAAAGTGTAACATAGAGAAACCCAACTTGAGAGAGAAAGGCCAAACTGAAAATGCATCTTGCAGCAAAGGCAGAGAGGAAAGCGCAAGACCTGTCTCCATTGAGTGATAATGGGATAGTTTTCCATTGCCTTCCTTGCAGGTGTCTGGAAGGAGTGCTAAGTGCTCTCCAAATGGAAGGGTCACTGGACTGCCTTAGATTAAAAAAAAATAGTAGGTGTTTGCTCATCTTTCTGTGTGGGGAGGAGTGAAAGGGCAGAAGCGTACGTGTGCATGCGTGTGCTCACCGTTCCCGTTGCTGTTAATGGGAATTGCATGAGTGCAGGCATCTGGATTCTGAGTTCATTGATGCTGTTGTGAACCTGCAAGGATGTGGAGTTTTGCTGACAATTGATACCAGCCTCTCTGAGAATCGGTGTCCGGCACTCCGAGAGGAGAATATATTGCTGGAGAGTTCGTAATCTGGAATGTTAGCCTGCGTGACTTTCTCTGCATAGCACAAGAACTAACGCTGGGTGGGTGTTTCTTGAAAACTATTCAAGCAAATGTCAGAAAAACTGATCCAAAGAGAGCATTTTCAGGCAAATATTTGGAGATACATAAGCTATACTTCTGCCTCGAGCCATAGAGATGGAGCGCTGCAGTCCTGCCAGCTCTGAGGCACTCGGGTGGGCGTCATGCTGTGTAATTTGTAACAGATGACGTTTATTACCTGAGTTTATGTGGAGAGTCAGATTTGGGAGGAAAGGGGAGAAATATTTGACCAAGTTGGGAGCCAGTGATAAATTTCTACAAACTCGTCCTAAACCTGCCGCACATACCACCACCTAATCTAGTACATTCTGCTGAGCTGGGACAAGGACTTGGTTCTACATCAACAAGATTTACTGTCTGAGCATTTTGGGTTATACTGCAAACTTTGTGCTGAGCTATGAATCCTGAATGTATTTTTTTTTTACAAAAGTGTTGTCTAATGTGTTTTTCCTGGAAGATCCCTCCATGAGCATCCCCATTCCAGATGCAATTTCAAACTGCAGCCAGACAGCTTTAAGGTCTGCTACTGAGTTGGGGTCGTGACAGATGATAGCTGTGACAGAGCAGCGCTCCAGTACAGGTCATGTCTTTCCCCAGCCCGGCTCTGACAGACCTATCTCTGAGCAGCCAGGGGATAAAAGGGCTGTGCTGGGATGCAGATGTAGCTGCAGCGACTGGGATTTTTCATACCGGCAGTCTGCTGATGGGCACTTTGCATTGCCACAAAGGGGACAGAACAGTCATCTACCAGTTTGGCAGATTTTTTGGACTGGGATGCAGAGCCGGGAGCCTTCATAATGAAAACACCGTGACACCCCCCTCTCTCCCCAAAGACTCAGACTTTGGGAAACCATTTATCTCCCCTCATGGGCCGGGTCTGGGCTCTGCACACCCAGTTCGTGAGACAGGGATCTGGGCTCTTGGCTTAGAGCTGAGATTCATTTCCCCCGTGGGCAGAACTATACATGCTCTGCCCAGATCTATTACATACCCCAGATCTAGACATACCTCAGATCTATTCATGTCTGCTTTGGCATTGGACATCTGGTCCCTGCTTTGGGGGAGTTTGAAGCCACCTCTGCTGCTAGGAGCTTCAGGGACTCCAATTCATGATACTGCAAATAAAATCAGGTTTCTTTTTTCATGTCCTGAGTTCATAAACCAAAAAAGGAGATATAGCCATACCTTAGATGAGTTACCTTTGGCAGACATAACATGGATAATAGTCTTAATTCAGTTTTGGTGATACTCTTGAAGACTTAATAATCCAAGCCTAATTTAGTGTGAGCAGCTACTACGCGCAAGACAGAGCTTGTCGGTGGATCCAAGTCATGCTGACCAGCTGCATCGGGCGCGCAGGATCCGGCGTGAGTAACAGCTACGGCTCTGCCCCGGGAGCACACAGCCTCCAGGTGCTGCGGTGGGGGAATGTGAGGCAGGGGGCACGAGAACACGTCTCACGCAGGACGCACAGGCCTGTACATGTGGCCACATTTACTGCTTTCCTTCACAGCCCTCTCTCTCTCTCCACTAGTAAACCTCACTTGAGAGAAGGGAAAATGTTGTGAACTTCACGGTAAACCTGCAGTACTGCTGAAACGCACCGCTTCGTGCAGCACTTTCCCAGGGGCTGCTTCCTGCAGACAAGGCTTCCTGCCTCCTCCTTTACCTTGTCCCTGGAGTGCAGGGCTCCTCCAAGCACGTGCGGGGACTCTCCCCCATTTCTGAGCAAAGAGCAAGTCTTCAAAGCAAAGCCCAGCAGTAAATTTTCCCTCTACTGTCCAAATTTCTGTTTGGCCAGAGGCCAGATGCCAAGGTGTGGCATTGCTAGTTCTGCTCTTCAGCAGGAGCAAATTTTTTACAAATGCTACTGAAAAAATCTCAGCAGGTTCGTTCCGAGCTAATCTTCCTGGGGCAGAAAACAGAAGTGGTGGTTCCTTGAGCTGCCTAAGAAGAGGTTTTTGCTGGATACCTCTGCATTAGACTTTGCTGCTGCTCTTTGCATTTTCTTGGGGCTTATTTGGCATCTGGCTTAAATTAGAAGCATCTCAGTTTCATGGTTTAGCATGGCAAATGGGGACCAGAGATGCAGGAGGCACAGGACAGAGCCTGTCATTAAGCCACCTCTGTTCACCCGTTACTGATTGCTCTGGGTAGTGCAGCCGCCTCCCAGGATCAGCACTCAGTCACCCTTTGGGATGTGGGGGTGATGTTCCAGGGAATGTGTCCCTCTTTTCCCTGCTGAGTTTCAGGCTTGGGTCTGAAGGCTTTGGAGTGGGGGGCCGTGCCTCCAGAATGAGCTCAGGAAGCTGAAGCAAGGATGGTCCAGGCTGTTACATTTGTGGTACCTATCAGGAACTGTAGTACATTGCAAGTCTGATAGCAACACACTAGCACTTTCAAACAACAAGAAGTCTTTTTTCCCTATCCTTTGACAGAAATCGCCTGGAAACTGCAGAACTGACTTCTATCTCCCCCCTCCCCCCCACCCCCCCCAACACATTCCTGTAAAAAGTAGGATGAAACTCCCTCTGTTTTAGGCAAAATATTTTGCAATTTTCCAATGACCTTGCCAATAAGAAAATTATTACCCATATATCATGGGAAATGCCTGCTTTCTCACAAGGCTGTAATGTTAAACTATCACCAGTAAAAGACTGTGCTGGCTGCGAGTTTGGCAGGAACACGAAGATCTTCTGGTATGGTACATTACATGAACTATTGACTTGAGAATGCCAAAAACTTCACCCCATTTTAAATGAGCTCCATTTTTTAAAAATAAATCAGCGTATGAAGTGGATGTGTTTATTCCAGCAAATAAGAGTATCGGCCTCTGTATCGAGTTTACATCATTGCCATTTTTCTAAGAGGAATCAATCTTGAGTTAACGGTTGAATTGTTAATCATCTCATCAAACAGCCTTGTTGAATTCTGCGGTCCAAGGGACGGTACAGTGACCATTTTGCAACGAAGTGTTAATATTGTCTTGACTGAAAGTGTCCCTTTCCCTGGCTAGTTAATGGGATGTGCATGCCAGGAGCTATTCATTATGGATGAGGAATGGTTTTGTGGTTTAAGTACTGGACTGTGTTGTGGGAGATCTGAGTTCAATCCCAGATTCTTCTTCAATTTCCCTGTGTGACTATGAGCAAGTCGTTTAATCTTTCAGTGCCTCAATTCTCTTCTGGTAAAATGGGAATAATCCTATTTCCTTTCTTCCACCCTTCCCTTTTACAGTTGTTTTCACTGTTGCCTGTTCATCTCATCTGTAGGACATAGAAAACAGGCCAGTAACGGGAGCGTTAAAACATTATAAAAACATGAATAATAATTTAGTGTTTCACTTAATTTTTCATATTCCTATTTTAAGTTAAGGAAGATAACGAAAGCTTGATGGCAGTGCTGTCTGTTTATATGCAGTGACCTACTTGTCCCAGAAAGCTGCGTGGCCAAGAAATTGAAACAAGATCTTGTGAAGTGCTGTTGCAAATAAATCTGCTCGACTTCCCTTCTGTCAAGGCATCTCACGCTAGGGAAGGCCACTGGGAGTCATTAATTGTATAATGGATATACTTGATTCTTTAAAAGGGCTGTTTTCCCAAAGATTAAAGCAATTATGAGCAAAGTGGTTTGAAAAGAAAAAAAAAAACCCACCCATTCACCCAGTATGAATGATAATTGGGAATGGTTTAAGAAAACGTCAGCAGATGCTGTAAAAGTCACAGTTCTGCAGTTGTGGAAGAGGACATTGTCAACGTGACCCAAACACCCCCTTCTTCTCCTGCAGCCCAGCACAGAGGGGAGTGAAAGCTCCTGTATGAATATGCACGTGAAAACATGCACTTGCCTATATAGGAATGAAAATAAAAGGAAAACAGGGGACTGTAATGAGGCTAGAAATTAGTGGTATTTATGGAATTAAGATTGTTGATGAAGGAAAATAAGGAAAACCATTAAAAGTTGTTGATCGGTGCAGTAGAACTGGCCACTGCAACACAGAAAAGAGGAAAATTCCCTAATTAGCTGTTTCTATATTTAAAAAAAAAAAAGTTACAGGATATTTTTAGAAGTTACGGGGGTACTGAAATGGTTTCTATTCCTACACCCACAATATTGAAGAGCAACTGCTACAACTCCAGCGCTTCGATAGGGAAGCTCCGCAGGGTTAGCTGAGGAGGTGCTAACATTGACAATTAAATAATCAAGTATCAGGTGGGCCCCAGGCACTCAGGAGGCAACACAAATGCTGGGTCAGCATTTACAAAGGATAAGTAGGATGAGATCAGCAGCAGTGGCCTGTTTAGCTGGATATTAATTAAATATAGAATCATGTGAACTTCTAAGTGACATCTTCAGTAAATGTTCTAGAACAGGAGCAGAATTAGCATTGATCAACAGGACTTTTAAGAAAGTAGATATTGCCAAAGAAATTTGATACTGCTTTTCATAGGTTTGTTGAAAGTAATTTTTCCCAAATGTGATTTCTGCAAGGTGTAAGATTCCATACAAAGCTCTGTTTTGTTTATGAAATCTTGATTATATAATATCAAGGTAGTAATTACTAAATATGATAGAATCTAATTAACTCATATTTCTCAGACAAGTCCTTGAAAATGGCAAAACATTATCCAGTACTAAAGGTTTCTGGGAAAATGTCTCATAAAGCAGGTTTTTTTACTGCTGCTATTCCCTACCTGGTTCTGTTCAGTATCTTGATTTTGTCATACAGCAAAACTGTTGGTAGCATCTGGTAGAGTTAACTGCAAAAGTTAGTGGTTAATAAGATAATAATGAAAATTGAACAGTCCCACAAGATGATAAATTTTAATCTCAGATGAGTAAAATAATGTAGGTCACATGTAGTGGGCCTTGCTTTAGTTAAACAGATCCAAGCGACTAACCAACCTTGTCAATAATTGCCATCTGCATAGTTATTCTGGGGAGTTAATATCTATTCTGGGGAGTTTCTGTGAACACCAGTGGGTATATGGAGATTAGGTTTTCACCATTGATGTTATAGAGGCACATGCTCAAATACCGGTTTCATTTTTGATTAGTGATTACAAAAGAACCGGCGAACTGATGGGAGTTCAGAAATGAGTAATAAGAATACTTTTTGTTCTGGACAGCTTTTCTCTGAGTGAGGAATCGAAAAGGTTGAGGCTATTTAATTTCTCAGAGAGATCGCGTGAGAGTGACCCAACTTGGTAGGTGTTAGACACGTTGTTTACTAGGAAGAAGAAGAAAAGAGGTAGAGACTAGAAAGTGAACCTATTCAGTCTAGTAATACAGTGCTTTTTATTTTATTTTGTATTTCTTAATCCCTGAAGATAGGTAACCATAGAAATATCTTACACAGATAGGTGGTTGATTCTCTGCTGTTAACGTGCACTGCTTAAAGTTCAACTTCCAGCTTGACAGAAATTCCTGTGCAGTTACAGAGCTAGAGGTTGTGGTCTTAATTTACTGATTGCTTGAGGAAATTCTAATTTTTGCATATGTGGGAGGTCACAGCAGATTATCACAATGCTTCCTTTCACCTGAAAATCTGTCAATCAGTGTGGCGGCCTGTGTGCTCTGTCAAGAGACGTTGTAAGTATTTGTAGACATCAAACGCTGTGCAAGAACAACAAATATCCCCTGTGAACTTCCTCTGTGAACACGCTTCCCCACCAATCTCCACAGACTTGACCCTGAGACTTAACTTAGGAGGCGCCTGCCCTTTCCCAGGTGCAAACTTCCTCCTGCAGCTCAGGTTGGGCGTCAGTCAAAACATGACGGGACCGCGAGGAAGATGCGTTTTCTTGATTTCACCAGGACCCTTTGGAGGTGAGAACATTAACACTGTCAGCTGATTAAACAGCGTCAGGCATTTCCCTGCCCAGCCTGGTTAGGGCCGTGAAGGAAGGTTAAACCACAGTATCATCTCTGCCACCCTGACCATGCCAGAAGCGCTTCTTCCCTCCGTGCCCAGTGCCTGGATTTATAAATTAGGTAGTGTCTGAATAGGCGAGGCTTTTAATTCTCATGTCACGATGTAAGAAGTCACACCTGGGCTCTAGTGACAGCCTGTGGAGTGCGAACAAGGCTTCCTCCTCAGCCCTGCAGCCCTTAGGCGTCAGCCCCGCATCACCCACATGCCACCCTTCCCATCCCTCTGGGACTGAGCGGCCATCGGGCTCCGTGTGTTGTTTCTTACTGTTTCCCATTCTCTCCACACCTGAAAGCTGATGGGGGCGTGTGGGTCATACCCTGAGGCTGCTGGCGCACCCCTCTGCTCAGCGTGTCCCTTTAGGCATCCAGCCGCGCTGATGCTCCAGGGCTGACGGCCGAGCTGCCCTTCCCTCAGCGCCCAGCAGTCGCTTCTCTCCCGAGCGGGTGGCTCAGCGCTGACTGCTACTCCCAGTGAAGAGTGACACAGGCAAGCAATCTTCAAGCAATAGTATTTCAAGCTAGGAGCTTAACTTTTAATGACTTTTCACTTTGCCCCTGTCCAGTCTCCAGAACTATCAGGGAATAAGGGATCTCTTCTGCCAAGTAACAAAGGATAGGACAAGAGGAAATGGCCTCAAGTTGTGCCAGGGGAGGTTTAGGTTGGATATTAGGAAAAACTTCTTTACCCAAAGGGTTCTCAAGCATTGGAACAGGCTGCCCAGGGAGGTGGTGGAATCGCCGTCCCTGGAGGTATTTAAAAGCCGGGCAGACGTGGTGCTGAGGGACATGGGTTAGGGGTGGGTTTGGCATAGGTTTATGGTTGGACTCGATGATCTTGAAGGTCTCTTCCAACCCAAGTGATTCTATGATTCTATGAATTGTAGCTTGTGAGCTTGCATGGTGTCCTGGCAAGCGTAACTGGCATTTTAATGACAATACTGATACTTGAAAGATGCTACTAACTAAATTTGTAACTTGATAGACAGCACAGCTTCATAAAAAGGATGAGCTAAACTTCAGTTAATGCTAAAGCAGATCTAGTTCTTGTCTGGAAAATGAATTAAAATCAAAATAACATCATCATCTCACTTTAAGGAAAAAATTCAGCTTGGAAGAGCAGTAACAGTTCCTGGTGCTTGTGTTCACCTAGATATCAGTTCAATTCCACAATTTGGTTTGCATAAATAATTTCTTAATATTCATTCTTCTTACTTTCTTTTATTTAAGTATATGGCTTCTGGATCCCATGTCTGTGAGTAGCAGAGCTGGGGTTCCTGCCTTAAATTCCTGCTATAAACAAGGGGATACTCCCTTTAGAAGTATAACAGCATGAAATGCATTTTCTTGAAAGCAAGATCCAGTCCCCTGATAGTGTAGGGATATAAAATGACTCTTAACCTGAAGAACCTGTGCCTCTGCACGTGATCTTGTTAGTGCTTTTTTGAAAGACAGCACAGGAGTTATAATTAGCTTTTGCAAAATGTTTTGAATGAGTGAAGTCTTTCATCCTGTCTGCATGCCTTTAGAGGCACAGCAGCGAAACTGAGGAACTCGTGATGGACCTGCAAAGCAAATCTGAGTGTACTTTTATAAAGGAACTCATTACAGCAGCTTAGAGTGATTTAACAACTCTTAAATTGTATTTATATGGTTACTTTAATCTGGTGTAGGGCTGCTGTATTGCTGAAAAAGGTGGTTCCATCCTCTCAGCCTGCTGTTGCTATTCATCCCTGTTCCTCTCTCTTGTGCTGACATTACCATTTTACTGGTTCGGTTCTTTTTCAGCTGGGTCAGTTCCCTGATGTGGATCACAGCTCAGGCGCAGAACTGTAGTGCTGGCGCAGGGCAGAGAGCAAGAGCGAGCAGGCAGGGAGGAGGACACGGTGCCAGCAGTGACTTACGCCGGATTTAATGACCCTGTAACTGCACTGGGGTGCTTTCTACAGCTCTTCTCCACCCCTTTGTAAAAGTCGAAAATAGGATGGAAGACAGAAGTTAGAGAGCAAAAGGACTGTCTGCAAAATATAGTCTGGGTACTATATTTACAAGACCCAGTGATAACTAATGTTTGATGCATAGAGAAAAGTACCGGCACACTGCGGCCAGGTTAGGCTTGGGGCAGTGCAAATACGCTCGAAGAATTTTGCTCTCCTTTGTACTTTTGTTCCTGCCAGTTGAACTTGAAAAAGCAATAATCGACACCAAACGTTTATCTTGAGGTCCTTTCCTAACCCTCTAAACCTTCTTCTTACAACCCTCCAAACCCTTAGCTGCAGCCAAGCCTTTCAGAGGTGACAAATCGCCGGTGTCACCAGAGCTGGCATCGGTTCCTAGTGTACCCCCTGCCATTCGAGGACTCCCAGAGTACAGCGCAGTCATATTTTACACCTTTATGCAGAAGGCATCAAACCAGGAAAATAGTTTAAAGTTTGAATTGTACATCAAAATAATTGATAATTCATCAACCTCAGCTGGTGGCTTCTTTTCATCTTGCTTCCATGTGCAGAGCATCCACATCTCAAAGAACGATGCTCTGTGACTGTGTGTGCAAAAGTCCTATGTTTATATTTAGCTAGATTTATTCTTGTACCAATTACAGCTGGGTGTGAATGCGTGCAAATGAATGCTCAGCAGGTAGGCACATGTTTATTTTTTGTTACATCCAGAGATGAGCTACCTTAAAAGGAAATGGCTATTTTTCTGCAAAGTCAAGTGCTTGGGTGTTCAGAAATGTCACAGTTAACCCACAGCTGACCCCTTGGCACATGTATTGTGTTATCTGTCTTTAATGACAGGTTGCTAGGGTTTTTTATTCCTTTGGTTTAACCCTTTTCATCTGAAGTTGCTGAACCATTTGGTTACGAAAAAAAAAATCAGGACGTAGCATGGAAAACTTTGGCAGAAACGGGTCAAGTTTGGCAGGGTTACAGGCAATAGTAGAAAGGGTTTGTTTTTGGCAAACTTGGACAATCTTGATAAAAAGAAGGGTTGCAACCTGTGCGTGAGCTAATAGCTCCTACACAATTGTTCATACCCAAATAAAAGCAAGGCTGAGACCACTATTTATTCAATAAACAGGATACATTTGATTAACCGGAGAAACAATTTGGCAGTACCATGATTTATGTTAAAAGTTATTGAAAGTACAACTAAATTTAAATTAGAAAGAACACATCATCACCACGTTTAACATTTTTCTGTAGCCTAGTTTTGAAAACCATTAGTAGTAATAAACTTTCCTCCCATAAAAGTTCTGCCATTTTAATTTCCACTTAGAACTTGCAAAAGATATATACGTGGCAGTAAAAGTAAAGAAATTAAGTCTCAGACCATGCTGCAGCCTGACACAATGATGCCCCAATGCTCATAAATCAGTTTCTGTTTGTTGTGAACCTCTTAAATCCACACTGGTAAGAGGTGTAGAGGTATTTGTCTCCCATGAAAACATTCTCCCACACCCTTTGTAATTAAAAGTAATCTTAAATTTCATCTAGTTCCATGAGAAAGAGCTTTCATACAGTAATTTGAGTTGGACTCCAGAACGATGGAATGTGAGTTGAAAGCTTAATGAATTTACTCTATAAATCTTTTTCTCTGTTTTTCTTGTCAGTTATATCAGGGCATTACACATATTTTTCCTTACATTGCTAGCTGGGGAATTTTTTTAAGAGAACCTCAGTGCATGTTTTTCTGTGGAACTGCGTCTGCTGAAGTTCATTTTATTAATACTGTAGCATGATTGCTGCTTTTTGGGATCAGAGTTGAATGCCATTCTTCTAATGAAACAAGACTGGGAAAGCTCCTCTTGGTTAAGTGATTTCATGAGTGTTGTTTTAGTTTATTGGCTCTGTAGCATGATAGCACAACAGAGCCTTGGTTATGCTTTCAGCGGTATTATTTATGCAGTGGGATTTACTGAATGCAGGCGTTGAGCGCTGCTCTTCCAGCTTTTAGAAAAAGCTTAAGAATGGAAACCTGCTAAGAAGGAGCTGCTGTATATTCTTATTTTTTGTAGTTCCACTGCTCCCGGAAATCATGGTCTGAACTCCAGTGTGCTAATAGGGGAGAAAAGGTCTTCTGTTCGGGACAAAAAGCACACCGAGCTACAAGCAGGGCTTCTTTACTGCTCAGACTTGCCACGTGCTTTTCTTTAAGGTCTTCATTATTGCTATTTCAAGTTGCCATCACACGTGTTTCCTTCCAGGTGCACTGAAATTAGTATTAAAATGAATAAAGGAACAAGGGGAATGATGACAGAATGGAGTGGGGAAGGGGAGCAGAGGGGTGAGGACAAGGAGAAGGTGGGAAAGATTGCCAAAGCAGTTTGGCAATTAGGACTTTAGAGTGACCTCACCATTCTCCCACGCAGAACAATTTTCTGAAACTAGACAGATTTATAAGGATTATGGGAAAGTTTATTTTGTGCTACCTACTGCATTTTGTTACATGTACATCTATAAACAGAACTGAGGTTTCCTTAAACATTTTTACCAAACGTAGTTCAGCGGTGTCCAGAAAGATTTAAAAAAATCACTGAGGAATTAGTGGAAATATAATAAAACATTAAAAAAAAGGGGAGATTAACAGGAAAAGCTGAGGTGGTTACTGATTTGGAGGGGGAAGGAGGGAGTGCTCTTCCCTGCTAGCCCAGCGGTGTTACAGGGAATACATGCAAGATCAGATCCTCTCTGTGGGAGAACAGGAAGGTGAATGAAGGACTGATGGGAGATTTCCTGTTGCCGGAGCCTGTCCCTTTTCTGGTAGTACCTGCAAGCACGTGAAGTCAGGGTAGAAACCCACCATTCTGCTGTGGCAGCAGCGTGAACTATTTGTACCAGCGTAGGTACCTAATATGAAGTTAAAGAGAGAAGCTGAGGCTGAGCTTTCCATAACCTCAGCTGCTTCTTGGGTTTTTTAGGATCAAAACATGCAGCATTAACTAATGATACGTTAAATTCCTCCATGCTGCTGACTAAGGCAAATAGAAATGCTTCTTTTGTGTTGACAGCTTACAGGATCAACTCTGAGCTTTGCATTTTCTAATAATCAAAAATGATCGTAAATGTTCAAAAAGAAACATCAAAACACACAATCATAAAGGGCATTTGGGTGTTTACACAGACAGACTTGCTGTTTTGTGTTGGCCTTTTGTGCAAGTGCTCTTGCTCCTGTAGCTTCGTTGCTCTGAAGGAGGTGCAGCATGGATTGACATCATTTTCTTCGTTCATCTTTCAGTATGGAAGACTGCGGTCTGTCACCTGTCAACGCTGTCTTTATTATTTTGGAGAAGCCCAGGGGAAAAAAAGTGCCTTGGGGTGTTTCCATATCGGTGCATGTTGCAGTGTGGTCTCCGTCGCCAAAAAAATGTTGAAATATCACAGGTTTTTCTTACTGCTACTTTCCATATTTCACATACAGCAACCTGCCTTTCAGATGATACGCAGCGAGACGGCGCGTATTTTTCTTCCGCAGCAGCCACCGGCCGGGATGAGCTCTCGGTGCTGCGGATCCCGGCCGTGCTTCTGCCTGACTTCACAGCCTTAGTCTAGGACTTGTGACGGCACTGTTGCATTGGCGATGGCTTTTCTTCAGATTTAGAATTCTGCAGAGCTGCTCTACACAAATAGGAGGGTAGAAACCCCAGCACCTGTGCTATGCAAGTACTAGAATACGCTCTTGGGAATAGAGCTGCTTTGGCAGGAAGTTCGTTGAGATGTTTTCGCAATATCTAGTCTTTCAGTGTTAGCTGAATCTGGTTATGTGGTAGCCCGGATTGCTGTGACCGCGGAAACTGGCATATACTCTCGGTTTGTAGGCAGGAACTTTACTGAATAACTGGTTCTTTTGAACCTGAAGACCCGCCCTGCCCCAAACATTTAAAGATGGGATTGAGATCAGCAGCCAGGAGAGCTGCTTCTCCACGCAGAAGTGGCTGTCACAAATAACTCTATTGCTTTTCTCGGGTGTTTTGCTCTGTCAAGCTGAATTCTCCTCCGTTTTCATCCGAAAAGGGTGGCAAACTGAATTAAGGTACGGGTGAGACTGGCCAATCTATTTCACAGGTTACAGTAAAGTTCACTCAGATGGCCAGCAGTTCGGTCTGTCAGGGTACCCATAAAGAACTTCAACAGCACTCAGTCCAAACCCAGTATTTAGGTTTCTTTGGGGGGGGAAGAAGTAAATTGTGATGATTAATGTAGACATCACATGGAAAGCAATGGGTATAAAGGCCTCTTCATTTTTGACAGGTGCATTGTGCATTCTGGGCTCCCAGCCAAGACACATTGTCATCAAATGTTAATAAAATCGGCAAATAATATACAAAGTGTTAAATTGTGCCTATTCTTAGAGTAATTTGAGATGTAAATTTCTCAAACCGTGCTATACATTAAGGTTCCTTAAAAACGAAGAAAATCAGAAATATAAAGCAGATAAAAAGATCATGACAACAAAGGGCACTCAGTGAGCCATCACCCCGTTTTAGGAGAATTAAGCGTTTAAAACCTCCTAGTATTTTTGTTCAGAAGTTGATCTGATGTAAACAATTAAATCCACAAATAAAGGAAAGCAGGTTGGGATGAGAAAATAAGAAATTTCCCAACAGCTGCACACTTAGGAAAATAGTAATTTTTCAGTGTTCTGCATGTGGCTGTGCCCTTATTCATGAGGACTACGGCCGCAGGCCCCTACCCCCCGGCCATTTATGTCTGCGCCTGAGAAAAGCAGGTGTATTACACCAAGAAAGTCAGTTCTCAGGCAGCAGGGCTTTCTGCAGCTGGCTGGTTTGTGCATTCGGCCTCTCGCCCTGCTTAGTGCCGGGATCCTCCCTGGCAGCCCTGGCGCGGCGCTTTGGTATCCTCCTCGTGCTCCCCTTTGAAAGGGAGATCCGTGGGCTCCGGAATGTTTGTGTCTGAGGAAGGGTATTCAGAAAGCTACTGAATCTTTTCAATTTTGGTACACTTAGTAACAGGAGACTCTCCTTTAATAAGTATTATATAGCCTTTAAATTAAATGTCCTCTGAGAAGTGTTAAATGCACTTAAGAAATATTCAAAAGTAAAAATAGTGGGAAAATGAAATCCAGGGTGTAAAGATGCTATGGCATCTGCCTGCCACAGGGGTCCTTTATACCTAATTCTCATAAATGGTTACTGTGCTAGGAAAACTATTTGGAATTTCATTTAACTATTTGGAATTTAATTTAACTAATTTGGAATTTGGAATCCTGAACAGCACTGGCAGCATAAAGAGCGCACCTCCAAGCCGCTCGGTGTCCCACTGAGCCTCTTTAACACGAGGGCTCTCCTGATCCTGCTTCACAGGGATCTGGAAGAGGTGATCTGTGTCCTGGCTCCAGAGTGCTGGCTGGTCTCTGCTGCGGATGGAGCTAATTTCGAAATGTGTCAAACATGGAGGGGAGGGGGATCTTCCCTCTTAGCCTCGGGCGGGAGATCTTTGCTGGCAGGATGGATTCGCAGGATGCACAGAGCCAACTGTCACATGTGAATGGGGCAACTCTGGGTTATCTGTGTTAGGATGAGGAAGACGATGGTGCCTTGCCCTCTCCTGGGATGCGGATGTGCTCGATACCCTGGCTAACGGGCTGTACGGATCTACCGACGTGTGTGGCTTGAAGGTGTGGCCACAAACGTTAAGCCCCAAACACAGCTGCTTCCGAGGCAGGGAACGTCCCATCAGCATGTTTCTCAGGCTGGACCCACGCTGCGTGGGATGCCCAGGTCCCAGAGGGGATCGTCCCTGCCCGGATCCCAGAGAGGAGCTGCAGGGGGAAGAGTGAGGCAGCGGAGCCTCCCAGGAGCGAGGATGTCCTGCCGTCCTCCTGTGTCAGGAGCGCTGACGGTCTGGGATGTAGGAAGGGCTCATTGGTGTGAGCCTGGCCTCGCTTCACCAAGGCCGGGGCCTCCTGAGGAGGCGGGGAGGTGCAGTGTCAGAAGCAGCCCCGTTCTGTGCCTCTGAGACACCTTCCTCTTCCTCCCGCAGCTTATCCCGCTGCCCGGGGCTGGGCACCCCTCTGCCCGCTGCCGGGGCTCCCCGGCGGGGAAGCTGTTGGGATAGTTCTGTGCTCAGGCCTGGGGACACAGCGGGTGAGCAGGGAGCAGGAGCCAGATAGTAAAGCCAGGAAGCTTTGGGAACTGCCTGGCATTATGCAATGGAGGGGTTTTGTGTACTTCCAGCTGCCTCCCCCAGGGCTGTGCCCCCAGAAACACGCCCCCACTGCCCAGGGCTGTACTGCTCTTTCCAAGCTTCCCAGCATAAGCATTTTCAATCATATTTTCTTCCCCTAGCAGAGTCCTTCCTAGTTCTTTGCTCTAATCCTACCCAGAAAGGATTTTCCTTGAAATACCTTTCTGGAGTAAGCTTCTTTCCCACTCGTGCCAGTGGGATGGATGGGTGGATGGATGGATGGATGGATGGATGGATGGATGGATGGATGGATGGATAGATGGATACTACAGAAGAGCATAACTGTGTAAATGCAGGTGAGAACAAAACTCCCACAATGAAGCTCTGCGGCGAGGCTAACTGAGCTCTCTAATGAGTCATTTGTTTTCTCTAGTGGGTTTTGGAGAGTGACGTTTACACGAAGTGGGGAAATAAAGAGGGGCTGGCAAAGAGCTGAGCCCTGATCCCGCCTCTGCTGGGCTGCAGCCATTGTCCACCCTTCTGCCTTCCCTGCTCCGCTAACATCCACTGCCACTTTAAACAGGGCAGCTCTCTCCCAGCCTCCTCTGTACTTCTCAAGAATGTAATTGCTTTACTGTCTATCCCCTTAGCAAAGCAGAAATATAGCAACCAAAACTCTTCCTCCTCAAGAATGTGCCTTGCCAATGGCCTTTGTCAGGGCCAGGTTGTTATCAGTATAATGCCTGATGTTTACTTTTCAGTGCCAGTAAATAAATCTCAGTCCTGCTTGACCCTTCGCTCTCCAGCCTCCCCCAAGCTGAAAACAAAAATGCTGTTCTGGATACAATCAACCAGTTTGGTTCAAGTCCTGCTTTTCAGGATCTGAGTCTGAAACTGGTGGTCTCGGAGTCTCTTAATGCCATTAAAGCTCAGATTTCAAAGATGTGTGCCTTGGAGCTTTTGGGTTTGATTTAAAGATAAGCCACTCAAGCTATGTTGATCAAGGGAGTGTCTTTATGTGAATTTTCCTTTTCAAATAAATCCAGGCCAAGATTTATCGGATCCTTCTAAAGGCATGTGTTACTGGAAGACATTCCTGCCTGCTTCCAGCTCTTCTTTTTTCTTCCTTTAAGGAAGGATCCTGAACCGGCCCTTTCCTTTCTCACAATATCAGAAGCTCTAAACTGGATTGCAGACAGTTCGTAAAACCATGACGTGCCCTCACATGCTGGGGGCTTTGTGTGATTTGTGAATCCTCCCTGACCATTCCTCACTTTCCTACTTCTTTTTTTCTTCATTAAAATTTATGAGAGTCTTTCTACATCCAGCAAAGCAGTGAAAATAGCCAGGAAAGTGAGAAGTGGTGGTAATTAAGGGCTTCTCACCTACCAGCATAATGGGAATCGGTGGAGCTGCCTCAGCAAAATGCCACTAGCAATGCTCCTCCTCCACCTGCAGATACAAAGGAGTTACCTCTACGCACCTCCGAGCCAGCTCTAACTGAACTGGTTTGAGCAGCACCAGGACTGAAAAATTTTGCAGGAATGATCTGATTGTGTTAAACATTTCTGACATGTATTTTCATTTTTTGGGACAGGTACTGTTTACACTTACTAGTTCTTTTTGACTCTTCTCCACAAATTTCTGCAAAATCAAGTTCAGGCCTTTCAGAATAGGAGCAGATTCTGTTATTTTGGTAAAAATGGTGCTTAAATGTAAATGCTTTTGGGATTGCCTTCGTATTTGTTTGTGAAAGAAATGCCAGGTATAGGTGGTAACACGGGGCAGCGGAAAGAGCTCTGGCTAATTGCTAGATCTCAAGGTAGAGACGTTGTTGCTGGGCTGTTGTGGTGTGGATATGCCTGAATCCATTTCCTCTTCTTGTTATTCACCCTAGACTTTTTTTTGTTTTTTTCTTTTTCCTTGTTTTTGCGCTTAGTTGGTTTTATGCTGCTGGTTTGCATTCTTTCATATTTAAAACACTTCATAAATCCACGTAAGGGTAATTTCCTACACAAAGAATTCCGAGTGTTTTACATATTTTGTATATATTTAATGGTTACAAATTGGAAAAACAAAACACCACCTTATGTTTTTTCCCCCCTCACTTTGCATATTGGCTGCAAGAGCTGGTCAAACCCCCAGACATGGGTTTTGCGGGAGGGCGGCTGGTGTCCACACTGATGTCCTGTGGCTCCTCTGCGGGGCAGGGACGTCTGGAAGATGCAGAGTGGTGAGGTTCAGGTCTTCCCAGGTGGAGTCAGCAGCTCTGTCACCCATTTTCCAGCTGTATTGAATCACTAGTGTGGCTCTCCTGACAGCTGTCCAGACATTCCTGATCCCTTGCAGGAGGGCACAGCGTATGAGACAAATCTTAGGTTAAAAAAAAAGAACAAAAGCTGCAGCATCTGTCTAGGACAAAAACCATCAAGGTCTCTTTTCTTTACAAATACCCTCTGAAGCACAAAAGCAAGTACCATTTCTCTCCCTGTCCCATTATGTTTTTAGAGGTTAAGGCTGTTGGTTAAAACTGTCCCATTGGTTTTTATCCCTTTCTGCCTTTTGTGCTCACTTTGGTTTAGCTCTGCCCCTACAGGAGCGCTGCTGATAAGAAACACAACCAAATCATTCGGTTTGCATGACTGTACCTGGTAAAAAAAAAGGGCTAAAAAAGGAAACCTAACTTAGCGTTTTCAATATTTGAAAGGTCCTATTTGAAAGGTTCAATATTTGAAGAGTCCTAAAGCCAGCTGGAGGTGTGGGGAGGGAGAAGCAATGTCTCCATTCGGGAGGGAAAAGCAAGAGGCTGGGGTCTGGGGGAGCGTGGGTGTATGTGAAAGGAGCCTGGAGAGATGGTGTAACGTGAGCCTGGGCCGTTTGGGTTCCTTAATGTGGCAGTTCTTTTCTGTAACTGCTGAAATGAGTCCAACACATGGCATGGGTGTGCTCTGGGGTACCAACTACCTCCACAAGAAAGTGTGCTCCCCGCTAGACAGTACAAAAGCTGCGATTCCTGAGGGTATTTTAAAAAGAATCACATGTTTCTGATCAGCAGGGACATTTTTACCCCCTCCTATTTTGAATCCTTCCTGGCACTAACATACATCTACACGCGTTATTGTGTGGATTAGTGAATCAGGAACGTCGCTGGTGCTGGGTGCCCGTGTGGTGTGTACCCCTCGGGTGACAGTGACGTGGGTCAGCGCTGCTGCACACCGGTTGCCTGGAGCCTCCCGGGTGCGTGCGATGCATTCCCTGCCCCTAGCAGGTTTTTTTGCCGTTCCTCCCCGTTCCCTTGCCTGGTTATCAGGGGGTGAGACTGGGTGGTTACTCACAGCCTGTGCAGCACCTTTCTCCACGTCTGTTTGACATTTGCATACGGAGGAGATAGAGTAAGACGAATGCTTTTGCACTGACATAATCTGCCATCGTTGGTGCTTCCAGCAGGCAATCAGGGGAGGAGCAGACTTCTTCTGATGCTCCATCCCTGCTCCAGCAGAGCACAGCTCTTCTCTCCCAGGCACCTTGCACTGGTAACTGTTGACTGTTCACCAACCAGCGTTCCTGTACCCCCAGTCAGCAAGGGCGGGGTTGTCTTCTCCAAGCATCCCCACTGGCCCTTAGCCAGCAGGCTGGGTCCTGCTTCAAACTTAGTGTTGTTATATCAGCACCCTCTGCACAGTCTTCTGGGTATCCCTGACTCCAAGACTGGCTATCCCAAGAGCAGGATTCCCATTTCAGTGACCAGGACCTGTCCTCTGGGCTCATGCAGAGAAGCAGATGGACATCAGCTCAAACTGCCATCAGATGTGATGACAAGTTGCCCCTCTATGTGCTGTACTGGAAAATCACCCCCGTATCTTTCCTGAGCAGCAGGGTGCTGGATCTCTCTGTGGCCCTTAGGAGCAGGCTCAGGCTAGATGAACGGTGTTGCTGATGGCTACCGTGTTCACTGGATACTCCTAACACTATGTGCAGGAAATGCACATTTTTCTTCTACCCATGTGAAGCGAATATGGTGCTGCAGGAAGGTCTCGGGCTGGCTGGGCACATACAGATCAGAGTGGATGGGACTAGGCATGGGGTAGGGGTGGGACATGTCAATCACTCCGTGGCCTCCCTGGCCAGAAGGGCTGATAATTGCTCCCCCTGAGGACCAGACGTGCATGCGTGGCAGAGTCCAGGCTTCTTATGATCTTTGTGACCTTGAGGAGCTTTTTGGTCTTTTCCTTCCGCAGGAAATCATGGTCAGATAAATGAAGAAATAGTCTGGTGAGGATCTGTCTCCAGCTCTCACCAATATTCCCTTTCAGAGCAGAGACAGCGGTTTTGCTCCTAACCAAGCTGCTGCTGCTTCTAACCAAATGAGACATGAAACAGAGTAAAGGGAGGAAAGATGGAAATATCTAGAGAAAACTACACTATTTGTGACCTTCCAATGGAAAACATTTTAAAAATAAACCATAAATACTTAATTTCTGTGTCAGTGGAGGTGGCTTCAGGCTATGCTTGCGGTACGGCAGCTTCTGAGGAGTTTACTCTGCTCTTCAATGTTTTGTCCAAAGCAAACTTAGCCTTCAGGCCCAGGTATGGAGAACGGTGAGTTCTAGAAAGGCATTTGGCAAAACCAATGTCTCGTTTGGGATGCACTGAATGACAGAGATGAGAAAAGTGATGGAGAAGGTGGTGTCTCCCTACTTGGTCAGCAGCCCGCTGCCTTTCTTGCAGCTCTCTCTGACATGACACCTTCCATGACAGACTGCTGTACCGTGTGTCCATCCCTGGAAGCACTGCCTGAAATTGGGCACGTCCCGCACCATGCGTTTGGCTGATGACAGATCTGCAGGGTGTTTCCTCAAGGGGAATAAAGGATTTTGTCCATCCTGAAGAAGAAATACTTCTGTGCAATGGCTGCACGTCTGGCTGCATGCTCACTCAGCCGAGCTGCTCAGGCTGCACACTGGAGTTTTCCATGGAAAACATCCCGAGGAAGTGAGAGTAGGAGGGTGCAGGTCTGACCCTATTTGCCATTTCAACTCTGAGCCCTTTTGCAGTCCCTGATGCTTCCAAGGGAAACCAATTTCACCAGGAATACCTGTGGAGGCCTTCCCTGCAAACACGGAGCGGATGCATTGCCGGGACAGCTAAAGGAGAGACACAAAAGGACTTCTGCCTTTGGGAGTCTGAAGAGGTTTTGGCTACAGTAAGGGGCACTCAGGTTAGACATTCCCAGAAGGTCTCCCCTCTCCCTGAACCTCCTAGGTTCTGAGGAACTTTGCCTCTTGCCAAAGCTGTGGGTGCATGGGATGGGGTTGCAGAGAACTGAGCGCAACGTGGGCAGTCGTCTTCTCCTCGGGGCCAGGGAAGGACAGCGATACACGGGGCGATACTGACTTTCCCAGCCCTAAACCCCAGATAAACATCCAGCTTGATCTCATCCCCTTTCCCTTCCGTCTGCTTCCAGCCCCTAGACCTTCACCCAGACCCAAATTAGATACTGTTTTCTAGAATGATATCTGATTTCAGTATAATATTTCTGAGTAATAGTGAGGCTACCTTTCATGAGAAATTGTTCCAGTATGTCATTACCCTCACAGCTAGAAGATTACATCTTAATTTAAGGTCGAATATGTCTAGTTGCAAGTTCCAGTCATTAGATCTCATTAAGCAAGGTTGAAAAGTCCCCCACTATCAGATCCCTTTTTGAAGTTCCTCTGTGTAGTAATAAAATTGTCTCTTAATTTTTGGGAGACAGTCTTTGGAGGGAGGCCTAAACATAGCAGTAAGCATAATAAAAAGAAGTTTAAATTGGCAGAGAAACCAAAAAAGAAAAAAAAAAAAACCAACCAAAACCCAACCCCAAAGCCCATCCCTTCCCTTCCCTCCAAGAACTTTAAGGAACTGAATTAAAAATGAAAGCTGGGAAATTTCAGGTTTGTGGTTGCATCCACCCACCTCGGCTGTCTGTGCCGCAGCTCCAAGAGATACTGAGAGGTCGCCCAAGAGGTGGTTTTTAAATTTACCCAATAAAAAGTGCAGCATTCTTATCTCACATGCAATGTGCACTGAGTTATGGTGGGGAGAGCAGCTTTGGAGCATTTCCTTGGTTTCGTGGGTTTAAGCTAGATCACTAATGTTAATTTAAAATAGATCTTTGTGGTTTAATACTTCTCCATTTGTGGTGTGGTTATCTGAAGAAAACAATTCTGTCTCTTCAGGAAGACAGAGAATGTGAAAACAAAGACTGCTCTGAAAATACTGCGCTGAAAGAGATGCTGCCTTCTCAGACAACACACAGAGCTCGAGACCCACTTGGCCGTGGGTTTAACGTTCCCGTGATCCTTCACAGCCGGAGCAGGGGTTATTCGCTCCAGTCCCTTGGTTGGATGCCAGCTCAGATAATTACTCTCTGCCCACTTAAGTTTCTTCCTGCAGTTTCAACTGAATGTTAGTTTTTGCTTCCGCCTTTGAAAAGAAACCGATAGTTAGCATAATTGGCACAGAGGTGGCAGCAGTGGTAGAGAAAGCGATCTGTGTATCTACTAGAAGGTATTATTTAATATAATTAACTGGAGCGTAGATCTGCTGCCTCCCTCTATGGATTCAGCTCCCAGCTCAGACCCAGGCTCTGTGCTCCTCATTTTAAAGCTGGTTCTTCAGGTGCTGGAGCAGTTTTCGAGTGTACAGTTCTGATCCTGCATTCTGCTAAGCAGCCTCGACTCCCGTTGAAACGAATGAGAACTGAGATAGTTCAGCATCTCCCAGGAGGAGGGATTTGAATGTGAAATGAGTTGAGGATATGGTTTTTGGATCAGCATTTGGTTCATGACTCTCGGGGTAAGGGCTTAAAATAATTCTGCTATGAACAGGCTTAGAGTTTAGCTACCTTAGAGCTAAATATCTGCAAACATGCCTGACAGCAGGAATCAAAGCCTTCATCAAAGTCTCTCTGTCAAAGAGCTTGACCACAAGTGGAAATTGTCTGAAATAACCTCTCAGTAACGGTTCTCCCGCAGTCCCTTCTAGTAGGGACAATAACTCTGAAATGAGTCATGCTGGACCAGCAGCAGCACTTCTGTTCACATCATACTTCTTTCCAGAATAAGGCCCCATCAGGCTGACTAGACTGTTTGCTTTTCATTTCTCTCTCCATCTTGCCTGATGTGCCAGTGCCGCTGTGCCTGTATTTCACCTGCAGTTCGCAACAGAATGACCAGAGCGACAGAGTCCTGCTAGGATTCATACAAATGATGGTAAATCTTCAGAAAGACAGGTTTGGCTTCCATCATTTCCTCTTAATAACTTTGACTGCCTGAATTAGTTAAAGCCCCTGATATATCAAAGGCTGAGAGTGGCTGTTTCTAAATTGATTTGTCTATCTGGAGCAAAATCTTAATGTAACATTATTGCTAAACCGGTGGAATGTTCCTCCTAATGACCAGACTCATGTAAGAGTCAATGAGAGTGATAGGAGCGATAGCATTACTATTCTAACTTGAACAGCGAGCTAAAAATATGCAGCCCAGCGTCGGCAGCGTTGCTAGCAGGACCTGCGGAGTGCGATCATCAAGAGATGCCACCCACAGATCTGCATAGGGTGAGCAAACCCCAGAGGGGGAGGAGGTTCTGTTTTGATATACATCCAAGAGTTGCTGTAGAAACAAGGCTAATAACAGTCTTCTGGGGATGGGCTTTTACTTGTGATGTCTTTGGTTCTCCCTGGCGTTTCACGCAGAACCAGGAAATGGAGAAAGGTGCACCAAACATCAAAAAGCTTTCAACTAGGCATTTTTGCCTAATATCCTAAGGAAATGAGCCTTGTATGATCACGCTGCCTCTGGGGGTGTATGTGTGTGTCTAATAGCTTCTGAATTCCCTGGCCAATTTCAACCAAATTTAGCGAAAGGGTGAAGATCTCAAAGAGGGATATGTTCCTACTAGTTTGGGGAAAACAGGTGGCAGGGGAATGAATGGGAGAGCCCCTGTTAGCACGATGCTGAGGGAGGAGGCCAAGCAGCTCACTTTTTATTAAACATCAGAGATTCACATGGGGAAAAGGGGGTGGAGAAAGCCTGGGAGTCAGACAAGTGGAAAATGAGCCTTTGTTAGTTTTGCTTATCAGGGATGCGCTTGTTGAAATCCCAGAACTGATGAGTGAGTTACGTTTGCCTCACCACGTGCTTTCCAGGCGATAGGAGCCCCGCGGAGCTGGGCCACAGGACTTCCCTTTTGGTCAACACCTCTGTGGAAAGAGGTTGGCTGCTTTGAGGGGGCTGCATTCCCTGTGGGGAGCCTACCAATGCCCACAGTTCTGCTCCAGGCCCTCCCAGCCCAGTCGTACAGGGTGATACATGTACATAAGGACAGCAGACAGAGAACTATTCTGCCTTTCTGGGGAAGTGGAGGGGAGCATCACCACACCAGAAGTACTTGCAGTGATTAGAGGTATTAAATCTAACTCTGTGCCCTCACCAAATGTCAATGCCCAGAGTTGCACTCTTCTGCCGTTCCAAGCAGCGGCTGTATCCTTCCTTACATCCCAACCTGAAAACCTTTATTTATTGTTGTATGCCGCTGAAGAACTGCTGCTCACCTGGAGAGTTGGCATCTATTCAGTAGTGTCTAGTCCCTTATCTGTAGAGCTTCACAGAAGCATGGGAAGGGATAAATAATGATTGAAAATGCACTACGGGATCAGTCCATACTATTACTGTTATTGTTCAAAGCAGTCTCCTCCATCCCTAAGCTGTGCAAGAATGAATTTCATATGGGATTCCCCAAATAACCTTCTGGGACATCAGTGTTGGTTGTCAAAGGCTTTAACTAGTAGGATCAATTTTTAGTTCTTGCTACGCTGCCTCCAGGGAGATGCAGCCCTTTAACAGTAGAAGAGCATATAGAATTTTAAAGGGCCCGAAGACTTTTTGAATGATATTTATAGAGACCAAACTCTTTGAGCATAAATGTCTGATTCTAATGATCTGTCTGGCTGTATTGATAATAAAGGTTTATACGCAGAATTTAGCAGGGAAATCTAAGCTAGCACTCTTCCTGCAGAGAAAATCCTCTGGAACATTTACAGACCCTTGTAAGTTTGCTTAGTCTCCCAGTTTCAGTAAATCCTGCTGGACTAAAATTGAGGGCTACTTGCTGCTGCGATTTACCATTTGAGAGAAGAAAGTTATGGAAGCTCTGTATTACGGTCTGGGTGACTGCCTGCCCTCCAGCTTCCTCTGCGGAGTCTAGAGAGCAATTTATTTTGTAGATGGAGCCCACCACCAGGTTCAAGCATGTCCCTTGCTGTTAATGGAAGGAAGGAAGGAAGGAAGGAGGGAAGGAAGGAAGGAAGGAGGGAAGGAAGGAGGGAGGGAGGGAGGGAAGTGACCAGGGACAGGGGCTGTTCAGCCATTTCTGATGTGGTGTGGCAAACTTGTGGACAGTTTGGGTAAGAACCACATCTGAACCTGCACCCAAACAAGCACCTCCCCATTGCGGAGCAGCAAAACGAGTCGGTTTGAGTGGTGATTTTTTTCAACTTTGGGTTTTTGCTAGCTTGGGTGGCTTGGTTGGTTTTACAGACCCAGGTTGCTTCACTGACCTGGTTAATGTGAGACCACATGGATAGCTTCCCATGGCAAAAAAGGAGAGTGGAAGTGAGAGGAAGAGCTACGGAGGGTAAAGGGATCACTCAAGCCAGCTTTGCTGTAGCAACACACAGCTGAGCACGCAGCAGACCATCGGGGCTGGCTTGGAGGGTGTGTTTGCAATCACGAGGAATGGATAGGAAATCCCGCTTTTAGCTGTACCCGTTCTTGGAAGTACTCAGATATTTCCTGGTTGGCTCTGCATCCTCTTAGAGCAGAGAATCTTTCACACAGGCTCAGCAGGAAATAAAATCATATAATTACAACATATATCTATTCCCAGTCTGCTTGGTCATGTTGGGAAGAGCAGTTTCAGTCAATAGCATAGCAGTGAAATGCTTTGGTTAAAAGGCTTTGAACACCAAAGTGTAAAGCCCTAGATTAAAAATATAATAGTGTTGGCAAAGTGACTGGCAAATGTAGTTTGCGTTTATTGGCTTGACTAATCCGGCCGCTCTCCTGAGAACTGCTTTAATGACCTTCCATGACTTACTGCTACAATGGGTAGATTTCAGAACCTACCATTTCCTTAGAGGAAAAATATTTGTCGCGGAATATTAGATTGGCCCATTTTGATTCAGCTTTTCTGAAGTCCTGTGCTGAAATCATTGATGTGCTTCAGCTGTAGAGCTCACATCCTAGTGATCCTGTGGACACACATGGGGACACATTGGGCTCCATTCATTTCTGTGGCAGCCACTTTTTTTTTTTTTTTTAAAAGGAGAAGTTAAATACTGAAAATGATGGTTGTGACATAGTGGGTGGGATTCCCTCAGGGAAAATGTAGTAGGCAGGTTGGATTTCTCCTCTGAGTCCTAACAGATATGGCATTCACACTTGTTAGTGTTTGAAAATTAGTAATGAATAATATTAATGTGGCTGAACAATCCACTGACAGTGTTGTTGGCCACATGCAAGGAGGGAGTTTTGAAAAGCATGGGTGGCTCAGAGCTTGCGGTCTTAAACCTTCAAGCTGCAAAACAGTTTGGCCTTGATATGCAAAGCACTTAGGTGCATAATTAATTCTAATTATCTTGTGCAGTCACATTTATATCCATGAAACTACTCGCTAACTTAAAGTGAAGTGTATACTTACACTCTTCCCTGGATTAAGCAGGGATGTGCAAAACCCTGGCACTGATGCCTTGTTGCCTTTGGTAGCTCATGCTGTCAGACTTGTCACATTTGATAATTACTGAGCCTGAGAAGTGTTAATTCACACCGGTGGGGTAAAGTTCTCATTCCGTTCAAGTCAAAATCCAGGAGTTTACTTCACTCTAAAAAAAGATAACCGGGGAAATAGTAGTTGACAGGGGATGCTTTTCTCAAGGATACCTGCAGTTGGCTGAGAAATAAAATAGCAAGCCTCAAAGGAAAAAAAAAATGCAAAGTTGTCTCTATTCGGCTCTCCACATTTATAAAACGTTTCATGACTGTTTTCTGTTGAAAGTAGCGAACAACGGTGATTGTGGGCAGTTTCCATCTACTGGCCTCTTGTCTCTATTTTCAGCAATCAAATAATTCTAATACGGTAGACATTTGCAAAACAAAGCAAGAAAAAAAAGAAAAATAGTCATAGGAAGTGATGAAGTTGGCAGTTAGGTGTAACAGGAACAATGTCACTTATTTTTATTAAATGGCTTTTCAGTAAGAAAACTTTTTGGGGGGTGTTTCAGCTATCTGAGTAATCTCTCACCGTACAGACTCATCTGAAAAAAATTCATCCCTCTGTATAAAATAGTTTATTCCCTGTCATCCAGGAAACAAGGGTGGAATGTACAGAAGAAGAACATCAATAAATCACGTCTTTGATGCCAGATTAATGAGATATGAGTTATGAATCATGTATTAGGATGAGAAGGCTATGACTTCCATTATCATGGCTGACCAATATCTTTGTTTGCATTAACTATTCTCATTCCATTAACACATTTTAAATTAAAAAGTTGTACATCTGAAAATATCGCACTCTGAGGTTTCTTTGAAATACCTGTTGTAACAGGCATTTGAGGAAGAACTGAAGGCTTAGCATGCATCGCCTTTTGTGTTAAGGTGCTGATGTTAGTAGAAGATTCAGTCCGTTGGGGTCTAGACTATTTCTTGGTTGAGAATGAGTGGTTGAGGGAAGGGTAAAGTAAGTAAATATTTCACCTCTTTCATTTTTCATACAGGCATGCTTGGAATCCTTCCTCATCAATAGAGGTTTTGCTGGATGCTGGCAATGTCCCTCAGGCAATGCACAAGATTAATACTACTCCCTATCTAATTACAGGTTTACTGACGGATATTACTAAGGCCCCAGCAATGCAAGTTCCTTACGTTGCACTTTTCCCCCTGTCTAGAGCTTACAGAAAGAAAAGAGGGAAAAAAAGTAAGCACAGGAAGGTATAAAGGCATGACTCAAATTCTATTCGTGCAGTAATACACAGGAGCAAGTATTTTGCTCCTAAAGCAGGACAAGTTTAGAGGTAACTTGTTTTTAAACGAACTAGATGGTTTGTAGTCTGAAGACAATATTAGTGAGTAACAAAAGGAGTTTTCTTTGGCAGGTTGCGCTCGGTGGCAAAGAGCTTTGATCAGATAATGTCTAGTCAGGAATGTGTATAGGCAGAATTTTACCCCTTGCTCTAGCTGGAGCTTTTCTTATTTTGCTTAAGAATCATGTAAAGAATTCAGGAATTAAACTTCTCCATAAACAAAACCAGCCAGCCCACTCCCCCATTTAGATGTCAAAATAAGGGGTAGGAATATACCTTCTCTGTTCGGATTTGTAGCCATGGCAGATTCTGGTGGTTAAAGTGTGAGCTTTGATGTGATTTTGAGCCTTGGGACTCCCTGAATCCAAAGGGTGTCAGACCACACTGAATAACCAACGGGAAACAGAATACAAAGGTTTATCATGACTTGACTTTTCTATCCTTAATTATTGTGATTGCGCTGTCTTTCTGATCTATTATCTCCTTTATTTCAAAGAGGCTGTACAGCCCCATGTACAGGCAGTTTTAATACTGCCATTGTTGTGGTGTCTTGTGAGTATTTCCCTTCTAGGTGCATGTTGGTTGGAAATTTAAATACTTTCATTCAACTATCAAGTCTCTGTAGGTGGTTTTCTTTCTAGGAAACAGCTTTTTCTGACAACGTGACATGAAACAGTGACTCAGGACTTCTTCCCACATTAAAGGGGTCCTAGAGGAACTTCTAATTGTTGCGGAAATGCTGATTTAAGGTTCTAGGATAATTTCCATGGACTGGTTTCATGGAATTAATTTTCATTTTACATATTTTCTTTCATAACTAATTGGGTTGGGGTAATTAGTGGAATATACTGCTGTCTTTTATAAGTAGTAGTATGGTAACAGAAGTTTCAGCTTAGGACACTGTTTTATTGGACGTGGTTGTACTTTGTGCAGCGCTGCACAAAGAAATGGTGTTTGTACGTTCAGGACGGCTGCGCCGGGGCGTTATGTTGGAGGGATTCCCTGTCCTCGGAAGCTTTCACTGCAAATAGACAGAACAGAAGGTGAAAAACACGTGTTGTGAGCCAGGCTGCCCACACGCCCGTCTCACGTCTTCGCACCAAGGCTGGTGTGTCCGACCGCCCGGTGCAGGCTGCTGTTAGGCAGGGAAGATCTGTCCCCCCAGGGAGAGGGGGGGACACATGCCAGGGCCGAGAAAGCAACTGCCTTGGCCCCTCTCTTCCGAGAGCTTGAAGCGGGTTTCTGCGCATATTCCTCCTAATCCTCAGCGTGCCTCCTGCTACGCTGGGAAGGGTCCCCAGGAGGCACGAAGCTCCTCGCTGTGATGGGGACCCTGCCCAAGGATGCTTCCAGCTCAGCACGGCTCTCCTGGCTCAGCCGCTCCACTCGCCACCTCCGAGGAGAGCTGGGAGCGCAGCAAAGCCTCGCTCCACTGGACTTCTCGCTTACTTTTTTCTTCCCCTTTATGCGTGTTGTCTTCTAATAATACCTTCTCTATGAATTCATCGCCTACAGCACAGACATTAGATAAATAAAGCTAGCATGGGCCCAGAGCCAGACTGGATTGCATAAATATACTGAAATCTTGAGTAGTTAGGCTTTACTTGCTGAGACAGTTTAAGTACTGCTTGTTACTGGTGCGGGATTTCCTCACAACTGGAGGAGACTAAAACAGGAGGGCTGGAGGAGGGAGGGGGGCGTGATGGATGGTGCGGTGCTGCTCGGGACTGTTGCTGTTTGACTCCGCGTCAGTCTTTTCAACAGCTAAGTGGTACCTTCTGCCCGGTTACATCTGTGCTTCACTGAGATGGACGCGGAGCAACACTGAATTTTCAGTTTCTAAACAAATAGAGATGGAAGGTAACAGGAGATAATCCACAGCCAGGAAGCTGTGCCTTCTCCTTTCCGTGGAAGTCATGCCACTTCCTTCAGAGGCGTGTCAACAGCTGTAGGATTTAAACAGGGGACAGGGATGAAGGAGTGTGAAGGAAAGAATTAAACTGCCTGACACCACAGCACAGTAGATGTCTGGGCTGAAGATGGGGAAACCTGTTGGTCTGGCTGTGGCTGTGTGAGGAGGAAGGTAAGGCAAGGCGGCTCAGAGATGCCTCTTTTTGTAAAACCCACATACATCACGGGTCCCCACAGCACAGCCGGGGGCGAGGGGAGAGCGTCGCCACCTTCTTCTTCCCCTCCCAGCAAGGTGAATTCTCTTCCCCTTTTTTCCAGTCACTTCACCAACTTGTGCATGATTGGGAAATACAAAAGACATCGCTCCAGATTTTCCTGGGCTTTCCCTGCGTTAGCGCCATGAGTCTTTTTTTTCATTTCAGATGTCTGCCATCATTAAAGTTACTGCGTTCTCAGATGTTATTATGTTAATACATCATCCAGGCTCCAAGGCTTTCGATGATATATGTGATATATTTGTGCCTGACTTCCGAAACCCTGCTGCTCCAGTGACACATCAGTCAGCAACGTGCCACCAGTTCAGATACTGGTGGGCTCAGTTACTGTGGGCCAGCCCTTCTTTTGGTGTGAGCTGGAAAAGCTCCTTTGTGAGGCCCTGCGGTGATTTACCCCAAGTAAGGATGTGGCCCTCGCAGTCCTTCGTGTTCTGAAACGGGAGAACCTGATTCAAAAGAAAACAAACAAACCTCGCTATCTCGCAGCACAGGGCAGCCTGAAACCATTAGCCTGGCAGGCGGGGTTTGCTGGGGCAGTGCTATTCTGGGCAGCTCACTGGTGTGCCTTGTAACCCACAGCTGAAACGCACGTCAAGGAGCTCAGATCTGAGCCGGCTCGCTTGGCTTCGGGCTCCTTTTCAGCCTGTTTTTTGGCTCCTGCATGTTTGGGCAGAAAGCACAGTTGTTTGGAAACATTTGAATTGTGCTGAACGTAAGTGTCCCCCAAAAATATTGCTGAAGTGGCACCTTTCTAAAGAGCTTTCTGCTGAGTTACTTTGCTCTCCGCTGACTCCCTGTGCTTCTGTAACAAGGCTCTCTGTTGCCAGTGGACCGTGGTTCTGTAAAACATTTTGAAATGCCAGTAAATTCAGAGACATAGTTTGGAAGCTGTCAGCTGGAATTTGCTAGTTGAGCTTAAACAAGCTGGGCATATCTGCTTACTCCTATTTTATTTGCCTAGGTGTAGTGAGAGCCTGGCTGTGGCTTTTATTGGAAAAGTCTGGGGAAGGTGAATCTATAAGGAGCCATGCTAAGTTTGTCTCCCCATCCTCACTGCTAACACATTTGGGTCATTTTATGTCATGCTGTAGGTAGATTGTAGGTGGCTCTAAGGACACTTCCGTGTTGCTTGTTGGAAATATCTTTCTTCAGATTCACACAGAAGTGGCTATTTCTCTCTTTTTTGTTGTTGATCGACTTCCAGCTGAAACATAAACTGGAGCTTGTGAGCTCTGGAGGGCATAAAGGATCTCCAACAGCTTTTTGCAAATGTAACGGTATTAAAGCCAAAAGCTTGGTTAAAATCCAAATGAAGGAGTCTTATTCTTAAACCTTTAGGTTTCTTCTGCACTCAAGGGAGTTTAAGATATTTTGTGCTTCTTGGATCTCGCATGATTATAAGCGACTTGCCCAGGTCACACACAGGAAATCTGCTGAGGAAAAGGACTTAGATTGCAGCTTTCCGACTTCCAGGGGGGCTTCTAGATTAAGGGATGTGCTGTGTGTGGATGGGCTGAGGTTCATAACAAGTAATTCCCAGAGCACCCATGAGCTCTGGGGTCCTCCAGGGAGCACCTGCGGGAGTCTCCAGTGGTGGAAAAGCTGTGAGCCCGCGCTCGGCCTCTGTGTCTTCCAAGGGGAAACAAGGAAAACCTGTCTTCTGTTGTCCTGGAGCTTGAAGAATTTAATATCTTCGAGGCTGCTGTTAATGTCACTGAGATTGGTCGTTACAGACTGGGAGCCTGGGAATGCAACCAGGTTAAATAGGAAACCCTGGCGCAGTGGGCACAGTGACAGAGGTGGCCTGCTGCCGCGTCCACCAAGCTGAGCAAGAGTCACATCGGTGGCAAGGGTGATTCCCAGCAACGTTGTTGTAAGCCAGTCCCAAAGAGCAGATACAGCTCCGTCTGTGGGGACACAGGCTGAGAGCAGCACGTCTTTTCCTGGGGGAACGTCACCTGCTTGCAGGTATTGGGAGACACCGGTTGGAACCTTCTTAAAAGTCCTGATGCTACTTGAGAAGAGAGCCTCTGGTTATGGCGCCCTGGTGTGCCATGGATTTTCACGCTGGCATCTGGCTCATCTTGTGTAAAGAAAAGCATGGTTTGGCTAAGGATCAAATCCTTAGAGGCCTAAAATCAAGCAGTGCTGCCTTTGACACGTCTGCTCAGCTGATCCACGTTATATTGCTGCTGCGTTTGAAGCTGCAAGCTTTAATAAGCAGGTGCCTAGTGCATTTCTTGGCCTTAGAGCAGGAAAGCAGATACATCTAGGAAAGACTGGCCAGAAAGCTCCCCGTGGTGTGGGAGTCCGCATGTGGTGTCAGAGAGCATCCGTGGGTCCGATGGTGCCTGCGAGCTTGGGAGCTTTGCAAGCTTTGTTGGCAGCCCTGCTAATTGCTTTGATTTGCAAAGTGAGGGGCTCGGTAAAGCACCTAGCAGGAGAAGAAATGTAGATGAAAAACAGACCTTGATGAAGTGTCTCATTAACTAAAAAGGCAGCAATTTCTGGCATTAACGCACCCCCACACATACATAAGGCTGGTTATAATGTCTTGGCAAATAGGCGACAAACAGGCAATCAGAGCACCTTGGAGTGGGTGCAGGTTTGTGCTACTTGTGTTTTGTTGGGGTGTGATTCCACGGACATCAAGCTGGGACAGTGCAGTAGGGGATCAGGGCTCTGGTTCTTCTCCGCTGCCTCTCTGAACGCTGTGCCTTTTCTTCCCATGTGCTGAGCTCACTGTGAAGAAAATAGAAATAGCATCAGCTTGAACCAGGGCAAAAAAGTAGCCCTTTCCAAGGGTAGCAGAGCTCAGGGAGGAAGGATCAATCATCATGCAGGCAACGAGCGTTGCCACGTCAATCTTTACTTCCAACTTAACTTCAGTCATTTGGTAGAACAAATTCAACCTGATCAAAACTGACCTGTGTGAGTTTTGCAGTGGTGAGGGTGGCTGGAGCTGACACCTAATGAAAGACACTGGAATCGCCTTTGTTTTTGTTAACAAAAAGGAAAACAGAACAGCCACATATCATCCATCTGAAAAAGACTGTAATTACCACTCCCAGAAATTATTTCTTATTTAATGAAACGTCTCTTTAGGCTGAACAAAGGAATTTACAGAGAGGAGGAGAGCACTGAAGGGCGGGACAGAGAACACAGGCAAGAACACAGTTCAATTACAGGGAATAAAAATCCTCTTGACATTATGACGCAGTTTGTGGGAGATCTTATTGGAAATCTTGCCAGGCCAGAGCAATGTGTGCTTTTTTATACAGATATTCTGTATCTATTTATACTGACCCTACCCGCTGCGAACCACTATCTATAGTTCGCCAAGAGGCATGAGGGACATGCAGCTCATTCCTGCATGCAAGTTTCGAAAGGGATCTGCTTTCTTTTCTACCAGCAAAATGCCAGATAAATTCTTGAAGCAGGGATGCTGCCAAGTCTGGGAACACCCTCTCCTGCATCAGAAGGGAAAATGTCTGTGGATGAGTCGCTCTGGCAGCGGGAAGGAGGGTGGAAGTAGGGAGCAGTCAGTCCTTTGGAGGTGTCTTCCTCCCCCTGGCACCCTGTGACTGCAGGGATGGAGTGCTGTTAGCCCAAGGGGAGACACCCCAGTGGTCAGATGGAGGGAAGAAAGATCTGCCTTTCCTTTGGCAGTGGCTGCAGAAGGTGGACAGGAACCACAGGGTGCTGCAGGAGGTGGTACCCGTGGTAGGGACCACTGGCCTTGGTGCGTGATGGAGGTTTATTGCCCCCCGTAACAGTGGGGGAGAAGCCTTACCCAACTTTAAGTGAAGCTTACAGTCTCTCAAGCTTCCTGGCTTTTTGGCATTTTGGTTATTCTCCAAGCACCTGAAAGTCTGCAACCCATTTAGAACTGGGGAAACTATGAGCACCACACAGCCCAGCCATTTGATGATGCACTGGGATGGCCCACGAGGCAGTGAGGACGCTTTCAGGTCAGCTACTGGGTCCCTGGGACTTCATCTCCCGTGGCATCACCCAACTTGCTGGTCTCTGCAGCTGGTGCCCGGGGGAGCTGGATGATGGGGTTTGGCACAATCCCTAAGGGCAGCACAGCTTTAGGGGTAGGGGGGCACTCAGCTGAGCTCTTCTTTTTAAACACTTGGCCAGAGTTTATCTCAGTTGAACAGCTTGGTTATTAATTTTAGAGCAATGCCCCAAATCAGGAGGATGGTATTTTTAGCAGTTTAAATAATGTTTTTCTACTCATTACCTTTTGAAAAACAAGCAAACGTTGTGATTTTTTCTTCCAGGGACAGACTTACTGGATCTAAAACTTTTTTCTTTCTTTTCTTTTTTTTCCTTTATCTTTTTTGTCTTTTTTTTTAAATTATTTTTATTTAAGTTCCTCTTTTGAAAAACAGTGCTGCTGATATGTCTTTTTATTGCTTAGATTAAATGAATACTATGCACTGTAACATACAGTAAAGTCGTGCCATGTAGGAAATAACAGTGGATTTAACCTCTAGCACTGCTATAAAAGCAGCCTTAGTAAAATCTGAGGTAAATAACGCAGCTGTGGAAATTACCTTTCTCCAGTTTATGCTGGTGGGAAAAAAAAAATCTCCTGTAATTAAGTAAGACCCTTAGTCTTTGGTGTTAAGTTTCATGGGCAGGTTCAGGGATGGAACATGGGATCATTCTAAACGCCTGACACAAGGGGTTTACGGGCCGAACACGCAGCGAAAACAAGACTTCATCATTTCTGAATGTGCTTGTGGCAGTGACCGTCAGACCAGGTCTTCATCAGCTGAGCCAGGAAAGAGCAAGAAAAGGGACAAATCTGGAACCCAGTTACAACCCGTGGTAAGAGAGCGGAGACCAAGTCTGGAGACCTACAGCCAGACACAACTGCATGCACGCCCTGCCCTTTGAGGAGATGAATGCTGTCGAAATGCAGTGTTTGGTGGAGACAGAACATCTCCTGGCGTTCCTGCAGGACCAGGTGGCTCCTTGAGCACTCCCTTTCCAGTTGGCTTCCTCTTCAGAAAACCACAGCTTCACATCTCGTTGAAGTAGGACAATTTGGTGGCCCTAGGGCTTGGGCCAGCATTCTGGGGTGCTTTGGGGAGCGTTGCTAATACTGAAAGGTGGGTTGTGACAGGAGAGAGCCACTGCGCTAAGCTCTGGCAGTCAAGAGGCAAGAGCCCTTTAGAGCTGTCACAGCAGAAATGGCAGCTCTGTGCCCGTGTTGCCAAAGCTCATCAACATAGGCAGGAAAACAGGCAGCCCATTGGAATACCATATACTTAACGAGGTTGAGGAAACTTCTGAAGTGTATGGCCAAAACTTCAAATGCTAAACTGCCACCAGCCTCAGGCCAATTTGAGAAGCTCTTTGCTCTTAGGATCATTGCATGCTGGCAATCACCCTAACATAATTACGTAGTTTATTCTATCATGTTTTGGTAAATTCCAACCTCCACTTGCTGGCTTACCCTGTGAAGGTTTGGGCTGTATGCTGTCTAATGTTTGTGGTATACAGGGATTTGTTTCTGCTGTTCATTAATTCTTTCAAATTAAATGTACTTGGGAAGGAAAAATATTGATGGAAAAATAAATAGCAACTTTCTCACAGAGGGCTGCAGTGCGTTCTGCCTTGAATCCCGATTCACGGCAAGCCAAGATTTTCTAGTCTTGTGAAATCATAGGTTTTCCTGCTACAAATTGATAAAACATACCTGTTTGCATTTTAAAACTGATATCCAGGTGCAGCACATGGCTGTGAAAAAAGCATAACATGACCTCAGCAGGATTCAGCTTTGGTTTTGGTAATGTCTCTTTGGCATTTGTTAGCCAAAGCAAATGCAAATAACATGCTGGAATGATTAAAGTGTTCAGTTTTTGCCTTAGCTAATGTTTTGACTCTGCAAAGTAGGTATAACTTGCACTTGATTCTCAGTCAAAAACAGTTTCTAGCAGCAATTCTGGTTAGAAGAGTGCCAAAAATGAGTGGGAACTGCATATCCCATTGCTTAAAGGCTGCAGAGTTAGTGGGAGCCAGGTCTTGGGGTGCAGTCCTGGAGATGACCGAGGGGGATATTTACTCAACTGTAATTAACTTCATCAGCCACTGGGTATCAGTATTGTCTCACATCAATATATTAAAAAGGGTATTTTTATGGAGCTGAACAACTTGACTGTTGAAGAGGTATGGCCGAGGACCGCAGCCGGAGCTGCTTCCCAGGTGTGTGAGTGTGATGGTCAGAGGGTGAATCGCCTTCGGCTTTCAGATACCTCTAAAATAAACCTGCCTCCCAAGCAGCGCTCCCCAGAGCCTTGTGTCCGTGCAGCCGAGGGAGAGGTGAGCAGCAGCACAGGGATATTTGCCCGCAGCCTTGCCACCCAGGGAAACACCCTGCTAGCGCTCCTGTCCCGCTGCAGAGCCTGGAAAGCTGGGCATGCTGCAGGTTGGGATGAGCTGGACCTCTCCGGAAAAGAGCTGTGAAGTGTTTATGTACATGAGCTGCGTAAGCGGTGTCAGATGGGATTTGGAGACATTAAGCCAAGGCATGGTCTTCACCGGGCTGCGAGGAAGCCCGGCTGTTTGTAGGTGCCGCGCAACGTTGCAATGACCTTAATGCTGCCTCCTGGCATGAGCAGATGGAGGAAGAGAGAGATGTGACCATTACCCAGCTGAATTCCTTTGGTGTGGTGCCACTCTCCTTGCCTGCCTGCCAAAACAGGCGGTTGGGTTTGCATTTAATGGCGTGCTCCAACCAGGATGCACAGAAGGCAGAAGGTGCTGCCCAGTTGCTCCGTGAACAGACTTGGGACCGTCCTGTGTGCAGGTTTAGCCCTTGGCCTGGATGGGGTGGGCTTGGAGGCCACCAGCTCGCTGTGTGAGGGACGCAGAAGACCGGAGCTGCTGCCCCGTGGAGGAGGAGCCCAGCCACGCGGCGCGATGGCAGAGCGCTGTCACAAGAGCAGTCCCACCGCCTGCGCTCCATCAGCAGGGGATGCTGGCAAAGGCTTGCGCAGACTTTTCTCTTGGGCCCCTCGCCTTCTTCACCAGGGATGGGACTCCAGCACTGGTGGGATTTCTGCCTGAGTTTCCATTCAGTTTTGGCTCCAGGTAACAGTTGCTTCCCTTTCTGCTGCCTTACAGGCTTGCTTCCCGTGCCAAAATGCTAAGTTAGCCCTTCAGCTATGTTTAAAAATAAAAAATCCTCCACTTCTCAGGGTAATAAAAGGCCAAAAGGAATATAAAAAGTTCACCAGACTGGTCAGTTCACTCCCCGCTGTGTCTTCCCGGGGCGTTGCAGCAAAAACACAGGCACAAAATCCAAAGCAAACAGCTTCCTCCTTGCTCTCCCCTGGAGCCGCTGGCTCCCAGCTGCAGCCCGTGCCGAGGTGCCCGGCTCCCTCCTCCATCCCTGCTTCTGTGCTCTGCTTTGGGCAGCGCCAGCATCTTTCCGGACTGTAGTGGCATCTTCTGGACCTCTTCAGCCAGACTCAGAGGCTGCTTTTCCTACAGCTGAATCATTCCTGTTCTTGCTTTCTCCTATCCTGAAATTCCCCCATCCACTTCTGGGCTGTTTGGGCACAGACCCAGCAAAGAGCCCCAGCGACAAGGATTTTTCCCCACTGGAAAAATGCAGATATATCTGCACTGTCTTCTGGAGTGAGATAATATATCCACATCCTCCCTGCTGTTCCTGCCATTCCCAGACTACCCCACAAAAAGACCCTGTTAGGCAGCAAGACTGAAGTCCTCCGCTTGACTTCATTTCTGGTTTAATACTGCGTGTGGCATCATTGGAAGCTGTACAGGGATTTATTTAAAAATACAAACAGGATTATGGCAATGCATTGGAGTTCATAGAAGCTCTGTGAAGTGGTAAAACCTGTAGGATCACAAGATTTGTATTTATTCCTACTTAGTTAAGGTCTTATGTTGTAATACAGGAAACTCAGATAACTGGAGCAGAAAAAAAGGTGATTTGAATGGTTGAAAGTTTCAGGTTTTGTTGATCTGGAGTGAGGTTAAGGTCTCATTTCAAGCCCATCTAAGAAAAATAAGAAGTGCTCACCACACAGCTTTCCTGTTCTGATTCCTTTCAATCTGCGTTGAGAATACCTGTCAAGGGATACAGATCTCCCCTCCACATCTCTCTGTTTTCTCTTGTGCCTTGTGAGAATAGGGAAAAATGCCTTCTAACATATTAGAAATGAAAGAACATCCTGAATGATTATCCTGTAGTCTGAGAAGCCACCCGGGAACGTATCACTTAAGGCCTCTGAAGCGTTAACTGAGAGCAGGTGAACTTTTGTAACCGTAACTATCCCTGAAGCTGCTGAGTTTGAACGGCAAAAGCACGAATGTTGGAAATGGCACAGCTCTGCTCGTGGTTTCCCAGCGCCGCGTGCTGGGTCTGCGAGTGACTCGGATCTGCGAGACTTGGCAATGTGGCAGCCTACGGGAATATGCTGTTTGTTGGCCTGGTTTGAAATATTTCAAATGTACGGGGCATTTTTGAGAGGTAGATTGCAGAAAAGCTTTTCTTTTATTGCAATAACGTCTGCGGGCTTGTTTCCTGACTTCAGTACTGGTCGTGACCTCGTGCACAGGGGATGCTCTGGGATGGGTAGGGATTGGGGTTCCTGAATGAGATCCTTTTCTTCTTCAGGTCTTTCATTTTTCTCTAAGTGCAGCTGTATCTCTCCTTAAAAGGTAAAGAGGTGCCACTTTGAAGCAGCCAAGGAGAAAGAAAGGTCTTGTTTGGATTACTTTCTGTTTTCCGGGCAGTGCCTGTTTAATTTTAGAGCTGTTCACTGTATGGAGAGAGCGGTAATTTGTTTTCTTCAGAATTAAATGTCATTTCACAGAACTGATTAATCACTAAGAGACACAAGCTAGGCATTGCTTGTATCAATGCCGAGCTTCAAAAGGCTGAGTCAGCAAAACACGGTACACACTCACCGTCCCCATCCTGGGATCAGCCCATGCCTCAGGTTCCTCGCCGTCAGCCTGCTGTAGTCTGTAGGAATTTCGCAAAAGCCATTTTGGATAGATTGGATATTAGGAGAAATTTCTTTACCGAAAGGGTTCTCAGGCATTGGAACAGGCTGCCCAGGGAGGTGGTGGAATCGCCGTCCCTGGAGGTATTGAAAAGCCGGGCAGACGTGGTGCTGAGGGACATGGGTTAGGGGTGGTTTTGGCAGTGTAGGTTTATGGTTGGACTCAATGATCGTGAAGGTCTCTTCCAACCCAAGTGATTCTGTGATTCTATGATTTGATTGAATCAGGACTGGGGAGAATCAAAACCAGGCCACCACAGGAGCGTGCCAGCTGGTGCTCAGTGCTCCGGCAGCGTGAACCCAACGACACGATAGGAAGTAAAACTGGAGTGGAATAAAATGCAGTGGGGACACAGAAACAAGAAAGGTGAAATGTGAATCCAACACTTGAGCAGAAAGTGCAACTAAATTAAGTAAGACCCTGACATGACATGCCCAGTGACAGTTATTCAGCAAAGACATATTTTTTAATGTAACCGGTGTTGAGGCATTGAGCTCAACCATTTTTCAGTGCAACGAATGCCTTTCCTCCCTTAATGCTTATCCTATTCACATCGGGTTTGCTTTTTTTTTCATCAAATATCTTTTTTTTCCTGAACAAGAAAAGTCCCTAATCATTTCAGGGTGCTTGCCACCTACTATCAATGGTTATTTTGGGGATAGCTCAGCAAAGCTTTAAAATGTCTGAACTGCATTAAAATGAATTGTTGGCATTCCAGCCCAAACCTCAGGAGGCAGGAATCTGCCATGAGAGCATGGAGGGAAGCACTGTTATAATAAAGTGTACATGTAATGACGTTTGATGTGCTTGAAATTCAAAGTCTGGGCCACATTATGAAACATTCACTGGTTTAACTAAATCAGTTTCAAATTGATCTAATTAAACTCCTAGACAGCCTCAGTGTAGACATCTTCATATTGGTTTTATCCATTCTTAAACCAGTTTAGCTAAGATGCGTTAGGAAAACAATGTCCGGGAAACCCTCAGAGAGGGTAGCCATTTGCAGATTGGAGCTGGGTTGCCATTTCAGATTTGTTCTCGCGTCTGGCTTCTTTAGATTCTTGCAGATCTCATGTTTGTTCTTCTCTAACTCCGAAGTGTCGTTGGCTTCGGGTACCATTAACTGGGCCTGAATCAGAGCGCTCTGCGTTATGGAAGAAGAGGAGCACAGCCATCCTAATAACGCAACGTACAACAGCCAGCAAACCAGGAGTACGAGTGACGTGCTGTGAAAGCCCTGTAGATTTTGATCTCCTTTTTTTAACATGGGACTTGAAATTACCCTCAAAGCTGGACGTTCAGTATCCTGAGTTCCTCCATGTGGTTCTGGTGGGTTTTTCAGGCTGGGATCCACAACAGAGTCAGCGCTGCAGATCTACCAGCAACTGGTAGAATGTACATACCGAAGCAGTTGTCTTCTGTGCTGCTCCACAGAGTACCCATGTCTTACTGGTCCATGTAGGGAGATTGTGTGCTCCCCCAGTGAAGTGCAGCCATTCACATCTCACTCCCAGGAGTCACTGGTGGCCTTGCAAGAGGCAGCCCTCCCACTTGGCATAACGTGGTGGCAGCCTTCAAATTGCCGCTGTGTTGTGGGACCGTACCAAGGGATGCAACTGAAAGAATCCCTTCTAGTGGGACAGAGAGGCTCAGTGTTGAGCTGCCTTGATTTTTCTTTGCCGGAGAAGGGGTGATGATGCCAATTCTGAACTCGAGCATGGACTGTGCAGAGGTTAATGTACCCCTGGAGACTGTGGAACAAAACTGTCTGTCAGACAAAACTGTTTTTTGGGGCAGGGAGGTGGACTGCATAAAAGTACATTATATTCTGTTGACCATTAATTGTATAAATAAAACACCACTAAGAATGTTTTAATATGCCGCTCTGTTTTCTTATAAAATACAGAGATTCCTGAAGCTGTGTAGAAATTCCATAGTAAACATAAAATCTGGCAAATTATATCCATCCCGTGGAACACGGATAGATACTTGCAACTCTCTGTGGAGTAACAGCATCCTGTGAGTGGGAGAGGCTGCAGGTCTTCCTGCAAACACCAGGGACAGAATAGCAGAATAGGAATCTCGCAACTCCAACCTCACATGCCCTTCCTGGGAAAAGGAGCTGTCATTCCCCAGAGGCTAGGGAATCTCTCCTGTCCTGCTAAGACAGCACGGGTGATACTTTGTGAGGATTAGTGATTTGAACGTGACGTTCTGGTCTTTAAAACCTTCCAGAGGGCAGGAACGGTTGCAGTTGTTCCCGCATGTTTAGTATGGAGAAATCAGTGGTTGGTTCACAGTTATGGCCTCCAGTATTGCCTTGTGCCCAGCAACTAGGAGGCATCAATATGTTTTTTGGAAAACTTTTAGGGCACGTCTGAGTGATTTTGACAGCAGCTGCCTGCCTGTGGCTAATGAAAGGTTTTCAGATTCCTTTCCATATGCTTTGAAATGCCAGAGGAAATGTTCCAGTGACTCAAATTATAGGTGTTACTTGGGAGTAACTGCTGCATTATTGTTGAACACCTGGAATTGGCAGCAGGCAGGCTGCACACTGGAAAAAGGAGGAATTGGACACTCTCAGCTGTCCCTTCCTACCGCCAGGTCGTTAGGCAGCGCTGCCCCTGGGCTTTGTTCAGCTGAGATGGGTACTAGGGGCCATTGCCACCCTCTGCTCTGGTTCTGTCTCTCAAATCTTCCTGCTCCCTGCTAAAGCACAAGAGAATTTAGTTTCAGTGTCGAAGCATTCATTCCATGAAGTCAAGCCATGGATGGATTTGGGGAGGTATCTTCACAGATATTACTGGATGTTCACAGAGGATAAAGCATATCTGCGTTCCATGGAGAAAGACAGCTGGGAATGTTCTGCAGTCCCTCTGCTATTTATTTAATTTATTTAACATCTTGACATTAAAACCGTTGGAACCAGGTTTGCCAAAGATACTTCTTTTTCTTCCAACTTATCATCTCCTCTCAACCTGTCTAAGAAAAGCATTCTTGGCATGGCAGAGGCAGCCCTTTATCCCACTGCTTTGCCTTTGAAGTTGGGTTCTCCGACACGATTGGTACATGGCCAGGAAAGAAAGAACAAAGTCTGGTACTGCCAGTTGGCTGTGCATTCATTGCGCAAAGGTGGTATTGAAGGAAAAACTTCCATTTCGCACAAGAAATAGTGGGAGGACAGTATTGTTGTTTCTGTTTACATTACCTGATGCAACACGGAAGCTGCATCCAAGATGAAGGCCCAGGTGTGCTCTGTGCAAACTCATGTTGGCAGCCAGCTCCTGCGCTGACGGATTTAATACAACAAACAAGTCCATACTACAGTCGGGGTTCTGCATTTCTTACCGCAAGGTGAGATCTACCATGAGCATACCCTGGCAGTGTTGGCTTCATCACAAAAACTACCTGCATCTTGTTTCCTGTCTTAGTCAACCTGCTGAAAAAAATCCCCTGACAGTGATAACATAGTTTGTACATGTCAACTTGCTAAGTACATGTTGTTTGGAGCTGTTTGCTAATATGTATATACCCATAATTGCCTTATCTACATTGGTTTATACTGTTGGTGAATTAACATCTGGTAAAAATAGTGGTTGAAATGGGACTTCAGAAGTACCACTGTGATCGTTCCGAAATATGAGAAAGAAAAAGTACTAGTGAGCTGGGATCCAGAACCACTTACCCTGGCGAGAGCTTTGAAACGCCCCTCTGTGGTGTCAGTGTTGATCCATCTCGACCATGGGGCAGATGTAACGCTGGGTGAAACCCTAGCAGAGCTGCTCAAGGAGAACTGTAGGCAGCAAACAACCAGGGGAATGGCTGAAAAATGGAAATTAGAATAAAGCAGGTCTTTCTTGTATAACCTCTTTGAGATATTGATGGCCCCAGTTTAGCCTCGTCCCTGCGAGGAAATTGGGGAGATAGAACAGGTGTGGTTTGACTGGTGTCCTGCTGCCATGTGGGTGCGTTGAGTAGAGGGGCCGGGGTGTATCCTCTTTCCATTAGGTGGTGCAGGAAGGATCTCTTCTGTCTAAGTGCCTTAGGATGAGCAAGGTCACATCTACTGCTTGGAAACCACTCTTGAAGTGATCTAGTTGTACTGGTACAAATCTGTTTTCTAGATAAGGCTAAAAATTCCCACTGTTCAGTTACTACAATCTTGAAGCAGCACCTCTGCATTTGGTGTAAGACAAATTTTGGTGAGGGCATTTTCAGCAACAGGGCTCAAATACCAGCAGGATCAAATGGCATCTTTTTTGCAGTGGTGGCAGCCTTTTTGCTCCTTCTCCCGATTTACGCTAAGGATTCCTTTGGGCTTCCACAGGCTGCTCCAGAGAAATCTGAAGCAGTATGTGAGCCAGCGTGTGGTTAAGTGTTGCTCAGTTCTTGACCAGAGTATCAAAGTTCTACTCAAGCTTTGTTTTCTAAACATTACCTTTACTAACTGCTGCACCGAAGCGGTTTGATTAAAATACTAAGAGGCTGCAAAACCTTGGTGTCCTAAAGCTACCGCTGAAAATTTGTCATTTGGGGTATATGAGAAAGTTTTCTGGGATTTTTTTGGTCTTGATGGCCTTTTTGTTTCTCTCTGGTTTGAGTAGGAGGCTCGAAAGTGATTAATCTAGTAGTACCTCTGCCATGTGAGATGTCATAGCCGTGTATTTCATGCAAAGACACTATATGGGCAAGGCACTGGGAATAATGTATCTAAATCAGGCTTTGGGGTGCTCTATGTTGTCCTCAGTGTTCAGGGATCGCTTTGTATTAGTGATCAGCTGAGTGTCAAGCTAGTCCTTGAACTGGTGTAGCCAAGTTTGGAGGAACAACTTACTTTTCTACAAGCAAAAAGCACTGTGCTCATCCACGCTCATCTTGCAATATATATGTCTTTTTCTGTAAGCACTCAAAAATAGGGAAAGATTTGTCAAAACTAGTTACTTGGGTTTGCTGGCCGTAGAAATCTGGAACAAAGATGGATTCCAGCCTGCCAAAGCCAGGGATCTGGAAGGTGGGATATGTGGATACATTCGCCCGTTGTGTTTCAGCGTTGGTTGTTGAGCTTGGCTGCTGAACTCCTCCTTCCAGCTATGATTTGTCATCAGGCTCCTGACAACAGTGGTGTCCTCAAACATTTTGCAATGTCCTCATTGTCCATGGTGCAACGCACCCATGGGAAGCCGATAACCCCTGCTGCTGAGGTTTATTCTCCTCTCCTGACATGGAGGTCCGTTCCTATGGTGGTGGAGCTCCATGGAAACGCCCACCCTACTTTCAGGGGGAGGAGGGCCGGCTCTGTATGAGGAGTGTGCTGCCAGCATCCTGAGTTTCAACCATTTTTGCTGCCTCGTTGCACCATTACAGCTGTGCTCCATGGAAATCAGAGATCCGTGCTTGCGAGAAATAGGTGTGCCCATGCGTCATGTTATTTAGCGTGCTGAAGGTTCACAGGCCCAGCAGTGTTGCGGTGCTTGAAAACCCATCTGGGATAAATGCTGCTTTGGATCTGTTGCGAATTCAGACCTCCAGCCCAAAATGAAAAATAAGGCCTCGGGGAGAAGTGTCTGGGTGACATTTTGGATTGTGCTTATGAACTGGTGGGGTAGAAAATCTGCTAAAGACCCGAGAGGCTTTCATAGCTTGGATGATGATTTACAGCTGTTTTATTCGGTGATTTATAGGCTGCTCCTTATCACAGAGGCAGGATACAAATACTGAATTTAATAAAAGCACACAATTCTCATTTCTTTCTCAGAAACTTGTAGACGGAAATGACATTCCACAGTAAACAGCAGTCTCTTCCCATCATCTAACCACCCCCTCACACAAAGATTTGGGACTAGAAAGCACGGCCAGCACTGCCCGGGCATATCTCTTCCCATATAATTTCTGTAATACAGCCCTTTCCTCCAACTGTAATGCAGACTCCCTAAATATATGGCCTGTTACCATAATGCTACATTCCTGCTCCCCCCGTCTGCGACAGGCACCTCAAAATAACATACAAAGACTCAGCTCTCAAGAATCCCAAGGGGAAAGATCGGGGGTTTTTCTGGCTATGGGAGCTCCACATCTTCGCGCATGCTTCTGCTGGCTGGACCAGACCAAGATGGGATCACCTCCACGTGGGCTCAAAGAGCGCCGAGGAGCTGATGTGTAACCAGGGCTGCCCAGGTGCTGTACTGGTTCAGAGCCCAGATCCCGGGCAGTCAGCAATTGCCTCAACAAACTTAGAAATGGGTGAGGAAAGTGAGCTCTGGAGCAGTGGAAGGACATAGCTGAGGTCACCCTGACCTCATGTTCTGCCTGTTAGTCCTTGCTGCTTCCTCACAGCTGATCCTTTGAAACCTTCCTCCCTACCCTGGGAACCGTAAGAGGAAGTCTGAAGTCTCCCAGTTGTGGTTACTGATGCTACCTGCAAGCACGTGCTCGGTCTCTGTGCCGTATCTCCACTGCCGTTGGTGATTAGCTCAAGCCCAAGTCAAGCAGGCATCAGCACCATCTGCTAACAGAATAAAACAAAGCATTTCCACGTGGGACCTCTCTGCTGGGAAGCCTAAAACACTGCGTAGACAGGAATTAAGCTTGGATCATCCCAGTGTAGTGAGTCATTTTTATTAACCCTGTTTTCCGACTAATACGTTTAGGTTGAGAGATTTTAGACGACTTCTCCAAACCAAACCCTGAGCAGGCCAGGAAGAGACCTCCAGGATCCTGGTGCTCCCGTCCCTGCTAGAAGGCGTCACTGCCTTGGCCCCTGCTCCTGCTGTGACACAATAGCTGTGCTGGTGGTAGCCAAGGGGAGGTGGAGGGGTAATGGCATTCCTTTCCGAGATATCATTGCTGCTAAGTATTTCCCAAGTGCTCTAATCTTCCCAGCTATATTGTGATTCTTTGATTTCTCCTCCTGTCCTCCGTAATTGTTTTTTGCGAGTAGAAATAGCCCGAGGCGGAACTGGAAAGCAAACAGGATCACACTGAATAAATCCATCTTCACAGTTCTTTTTTTGTAGACACCTTTATATCAGTTAGGTTCAAAGAAAGTATCTCCTTACTCTGCCTGGACTGTTTAGCATTTTTTATTAACAAAGTCCTCTTTTAGGCCGTAGCCCATTGAGGTTCATTAATCAACAATTGCCATGAAGTGAAAAATTCTTAAACTTCCAAAAATCTTTTTCTTGGAATGAGTTAATACTAACAATGAAGTTTTCCTTGGCTAACTGTCCCTGCTTTGATGTGTCTGGGTGAGAAACTAAAAGCCACAAAGGTGTTATAAACTGGGCACCAAGTACAGATTTAGACAGGCTGGTATGTGCTTTTAACCAATAAGTATATATAGTAGAGCAAGAATTAGTATTTGTTTTGTGCGAGAGAGATTTTTTGGCATTTCAGTGATTTTCTTATCAGTTTTTCATTAGCTGAACTATTTTTTAATTTTTTTTAAAGAACAGCAAGTTCCTGAATATGGCACCGAAACTGGTCACCCAAACCCCATTCCTAGAGTAACATGAGTTTACGTTATTTCTGGCAGGAGCGATAATACAGCTCTTCTTAATTTTGGGAGCAGGCTGTTATTGAAACATAAGCCTCTGCAGTTTTGAAAGCTTTTGAGTACCTCTGGAAGCCCTGGTGCGGTGAGCTGTATTGGCAAGCAGGAGACGTGACCCTGTTCAAAGGTCCATTCCTGGGGCCAGACCTGGCAGGAGAACGTGCCGCTGCCCTTCAGTGGGTGCGGAGCCGATGTGCAGGGCTTTTTCACTGTTATTACTTACAGTAGGTAATTTTTTATAACAACACAGGCAGAGAAAAAGCTTGGGGATTACTTTTGAAAGTGTAAAGTCCCTAAACCTGCTCAAGGTTGCCTCCCCAAACAAAGCCTTGCTCCTGAGGCCAGTAAAATAAATAGGAAAACTCCCGGGGCTTTCTATGGGCCAGGGAATGGGGATGAAGGACCAAATAGCTCCTGAGAGCAGTCAAACTGCTTAAGTGCTGCTCCAGGCTGGCCAGATCCCTGCTCCGAAGGTCAGGAGGAGGCAGAGCATTCCACAAAACCAAGACGGCAGCAGTACGAGTGCTGCCCCTCCAGTGCCTACAAACCACAGACTCCAGCAGTCCTCTGCCCTCCAGCCGAAGGGAGTGAGACGTTTTGTACTTTGCCGACACGTTCCTCGGCTTTGCCTTGACTGCTAGAATTGTTCTGATGGTGTGAAGTTCTTGCTTGCATCATCTTTCCACGGCAATATTGTTATTTTTTAACCTGCTATAAAAAAGCGAGCAGAAATAAGAGGCACTGCTCTGTCCTGCATAAAATAAGAGGTAGTGTTTACCATTGATAATACTCACCAGGGTGCTTCTTCCTCCAGTGAGTCTGAAGTGGATAAAATCATCTATCTTTGTTTCTGTTTTTGTGTCCGTCTATTTTTGTTGCTTACATTTCAAATTACTGTATTTTTCTAACAGTTAAAGACTGCGTTTTGCACGCATAGCACTTTCTAAAAAACCCTTGGGAAAAAAAAAAAATTGGCAGTGTGAATTCTGTCTCCAGTGGGGTTGGAAGGCTTTTAAAGTCTCATGAAGGAGAGACCATGCCAGTTTTCTGCGTACAAATTCTGAAATAAGTAGTGGTGATCAAATAGCTAATGTGCAAGTTTCGTATGCGCGCACACACACAGAGGGCGTACCAGCCGTCGCAGAGAAGCAAGGCTTGTGAACTAGAGCTTGATTCGTATCTCACATCAGCTCATATTCAGAGTAAATATTTCGCTGCAGTAACTGAGGTCTAAAACTTGGAGGGTCACCTGGGTGAGGGCCGTACGTTCAGCGTAGGGCAGGGAGGTGCGTAGGGCGCATCTATGGGTTCTCCCTCCGGCTCTGCTGGTTCTCTATGGCATGGAGGCGGGTGAATCTCCGTGGGCCTGGTGGTGTCCCTTTGGAGAGCCACGGGAATCTGTTGGGGAGACATCAGATGGTTGTTTCTTTTAGTGTTGTGTGCTTTGGTAGGGCCAGTTTGGGGAAAAACGAGTAGAAATGAATGAGTGCCACCAACGTGTCTTGTCGCTTGCAAACTGACTGCTGAGATATAAGTTTGTGACTTGTACTGATTTAATAGCTTCAATTTAGTAATATTTAAAATAAACCTACTAGAAAATAGATGGGAATTCTTCCATAGTTGGCAGGGTAGCTCCAGCATTGTCCTTCTTTTTATATCATTTTAATGAGGCTGTTTTTCCACCCTGTTTCCACTCTGTGGGTTTGCTTTCCCTGAAGAGGGTAAACAACTCTACGCAGGAAGGTGATCCGATTTCCACTGTTAATAATTTGGGGCTTGAATAAGTGAGAAGTGCTGTTTACAAAGAAAAAAAAAAAAGATAAATATAAAAATCAGAAGCTCTGTTTGGCTTTGCAAACAAAAGTAGCCCAAAAATAAACAGGCCTACCCAGCAGAAAAGAGACTCTGAGGGGAAGTGGATGCCAACTGAAGAGGCAGATGTAAAGAGCATTTCCTATTTGGTTTAGCAACTGCAGACTTTTGTCTCCAGTCTGCATGCATTTCCTCCAATGATTCATCATAAATGTGCATTTATAAATAAGCTCCACCTTGGCCTGGCACATTGATTGCAGGCTGGTTACTTAGGGGAAAAAAAAGTCATACTCCCCACTTTTGAATGATACCTGTGTGGCAATATGTTTTTATAGAACTGTTTCCAGGCTGTTTATTTTATTTATGTTGAGGGATTGTGACTCTGAGAGATGGGACCTGTGGTTTTCTCATTTCATCTGAGTAGCGATTCATTAAAGAGCTTATTTAAGCCAGCCCCGTGTTATGCTGTCCGTGTTGTACACGTCCAGGGACTTGGGTTTGGAAGCTGCTCCCAAGCCTTGGGCTGAGATGGCAGGAGGCTGGGAGCTGGGTGTCTCTGGGGCTGGAGAAAGGTGTCATTTAGAAGACTGTCTCTTCAGCGGCTTGCCCGGGACGTGGGGTACGACAGTGGCTGTCAGGCAGGCGGAGTGCGAGAGGCTGAGCAAACCCACAGTGTTTATCCCTGTGCATTTTTTAGGTTTGTTCAAAACAACAGCCCAGGAAGATTCCCATGGCGGTGTCCAAGAGAGACCCCAGCGCAAGGCAGCTTGTAGCGAAGCCAAGTTCCAAGTTATTTCTTCCCCTTTTGAACTCCAGCCTTGAACCTGGCCTTGCAGCCTTACCCACCTGGGAAGCCACCACAGAATCACCTGGAAAAGTTGTAAGAGCCGTGCTATGTTTCTGTGGTTTGTCAGCACTCTAGAAAGCCAATGCAATTGCACTCGGGCTGTGCTCTTGATGGATCGGGTCCGGATCCTTGCCAAGCCAGCCCAGCTGTCTGCGCCGTAGACCCCTCCAAGGATTCTTCTCGGAGTTCTGCACATCTCCTGCCTCCAAGGCCCTTCCTATCTCTGCTGCCTTCCCAGCCCCACACCATGCTGGGAGCCGATCCAGCTTGCCGGCATCAGTCCTGGAGGGCCACCAGCAACCCCTCAGTTTTCTTTTCCTGCTCGCTCCTACAGTACCTATAGTATTCCTATACAGTACTCATCCCATGGGATGGGTTTTGCAGACTGAGTAGTGGGGAGGTCAATTTGTGCCTGAGTGTAGCTGAAGGTTCTTTGAGGAGAGCAGTAAGGTTCAATAGAGCTGGGAGGAGACCGTTTCAGGAGGCTTAGGCTGAGGTAGGCCAATCTTACGGTCAAGTCTTCATATAGACATGTACCCTCACGCGCTGTTTTCATGGGCTTGGAGTAAGGTGTAGTTTTTCCCAAGGAATGCGCTACGCTTTTATGCCAGGTGCTCTACTGAATGCTTCTGCAGGTGTGCGAGTGGCCTTCAGGAAACAAGGACCCCTAAAACCCTTCTGATGGTAACACCAGCATGGGCATCCTTCACACAAAGCTACAGCTTTGCCATTTTGCTATATCAATCTCTCTCTGCTGGAATGAAGGTGGAGGAGAAGTTAAGTAAATTTAAATGTTTAAGAACAAGATCTAGTCAACAGTAAATGTTCCTAGCTTTTTTTTTTTTTTATGGGTCTAATGCTGAGAGTGTTCAGAGCACTCCTGAACTCTTACTGACTCGTGGAGCCGTGGCAAAATCTGCACACCAAAGGGCGGCTGTCTCTGCCGAGAGTGTAAAGGTGCAACGCAGAGAAAACAAAGGCAAGGCAGTCGCAGACTCTGCGCGGCACATGATTCTCTAATAAAAAATGTTTGGCCTCTTCTCAGGAATAACATGGCCATGCTTGTAGCTCCAAAAGAAGCCCTGAATGATATTAATACATTCATTAGAACAAGTTCAAAGAAAATCATGTTAATTAGCTTGCCTGGCTGAAACTGAGGTTCATTAATCTAAAGTAGATTAACCTGATGGTAATGCCATTAAAGCTGGCTGGGATATTAATGAAATATATGCAGTTGCAGAGAGCCCAAATGTCCTCCTGCCAGTCGCGGACTGATAAAACTGCCAGTTTTCTGCAGTTCGGGCTGTTTTAAGGAAGACCTGCCTGTTTTACAGCCCCCACCCTAGTTCTGTAACTGTGGCATTGCTTTTGGGACGCGGTAAAGGTGGGAGAGTATCCAACAGAGAAACTTGGGAAAACAATTCAATTTAGTCTTTTGTGTGAAAAACTTGCTAGAGCAGAGCATGCACGTGCACGCTTGGAACAGGTAGGGATATGCCCATGCAGGGAGCACACAGGCTTTTTATAAGGCAGACTGTGGTGCAGGACTTCGAAAATTTGACCTGCTTTTCAGATATATGTTGGTGCACAGTATGCAGTAAGGATCTAAAAGCTTCCAGAAACCCAGTGAAGACCCAGAGGGCTTAAAATGGCCTTCTCCTTCTCCCCAGGCTCCAGTATTCTTAATCTCAACTCTTTTTAGTCTTTGACACATCATTAAAGTGACAGTTCAAGAACAGCTCTGAGATCAAAGGCCTGCAGAGCTTCTATCATGTTGCAATGCTTTCGGCAACTCTTTCTCCAGGCCTGCTGCTTAACTCCCTCCCTCCAGCCAGGAGGCTGAATCTCCTCTGCTGAAGGCCAGCAGCAGCTCTGCCTACCTGCTCCCTTCCCCTGCCCCTTGGGCTCCTCCGGGCTCTGCCTCTCTGCCGGGTCACTCCGGCTTTCGCTGGACCGAGGCTCAGCCCAGCCGCTCAATACGCCACTTTCCCTAATTTAGGTGTATGTGTGCTACCGAAACAACTTCAGGTTTGGGCACGGCTGTATCCAAATATATCCAAATCCAAAATGCAAATCGGGAGGCTTTGCAAAATCAGCTCCGATCCGGAGTGCCAAGAGAAGACATGGGACGGAGTATGAGATGGGGAAGTGGGGAGATCAGGGTTCCTCTCCCGACTCTTCCCTTGGCGTGTCGTGCTGCTGCAGGGAAACCTGCTCATCTCCTGGATTTTGCCACACATCCCGTTGTGGCGCCTACACATTTCATGCTGGAATGTGCCCAGTGTCCAGCGTAAGGTACCACCGGCGCCAGGAAAAGAAAGCCCAGGCATCCTTAGTTTTCTATTTACATACCCCCCCGTCTACTTAAGTGTTGAATAAGTTTTGCAGCTTCATTGATACATATTTGTAGAAAGTTTTGTGATCCAAAAGTGAAAGGAAATATATACGCGCGTGGTATTGTTCTTAGGGCGATATCTACGGACCTTCCTCCTCCTGCAGTGGGTCAGGCGTGAATTTTCCGCCGCGGAGGACTGAGCTCTGCCAACCACACTGTATCGCCTCTCCCTAATGCTGAATATTTGGTGACTAAGTCTTTCTCTTGTTGCAATGTAAAATGCTGGGTTGGCGCACAGCTTGTTTACAAGGTAACATGGTGTGATGCATCATAAAGACACTTTTGAAGAATTTCTGTTATTAAAAACTGCCCATGGAAAGAATTAGGTCAGGTGTTTACAAGTCAAAGCTTTGGGGATAATTAGGTGGAAGGCAGCAACTTTAGAGAAGAGAGTTATTTTCCAGCCCTCCAAGAAGCATGTAGTAATGCCTGTGTTAGCAGTAACCTCTCATCAGTGAGTTTCCCACCTCCTTACTGCAGGATCTGTTACAGCCGTTGCTTTGGGGATGGGGAAGAAAGTGGGGCTTAGAAAACACTCCAAAAATACAGAATCCCCCGAGCAAACCTGTTGGTGTCCGGGCTTTCTATAAACAGCCGTTAAAGTCCTCTTAAGGGGGCTTCTTGTAAATACAAGCTCTAGCTTGCTACTGCTGCGCAGCGAGGGTGAATTCTATACTACCTTTGAGGGAAGAAGGTTGTTTTCTTTTTTCTTTCTTTTTTTTTTGGGGGGGGGAAAAAAAAAAAAAGGCCACTTGTTCCTGGTGGCAGAGTGTGTGTGTGGAGAGGAGGGACAGGACAGGGTGCTGGCTGTTTGTGCACTTCAAGCAGAGCGACCTCCTTGAACCCCACCGTGCACAATGATGCTTTCCATGGAAAGTCTGGCTGTATTACCTTTGGCAAGGGCTGAGGGAATATTTTTGGAAGCTTTAAAATCCTCTTGTGGAACATGCTTCATTTTTGTTCGTGTACAGTATCTTTATATTTATTCAATAAAAAAAGGTTTCTGTTTTGCTGCAATGGGCTGCCTGACCCTTCCCCATCAGCTCTTCTCCGGCAGCGCCCAGGGTGTCGGGGAGGCTGGTCCTCCTGCGACACGGAAAAGATCAGGCCCAAAACATCAGCCCCTGCCATATTGTACTGGTTAAAACCCAGTTGCCCCCCTCTCCTAAAAGTTTGTTTAAAGTGGTAAGAATATAACCTGTTCAAAGTGAGACCTCCAAGGGCCTGGTTCCCATTTGCATTTAAGCCTTTATGCGGAGCTGGAACAGGGTAAAGGGGCCCTCTGTCCTAAATGGGAATCAGACCCCACATCTGTGTTTTTCAAAGTGTCCTTCCTTTCTGCAAGCAAAGCCAGGAAATGTCTCTTGAATGGGAAAGGGACAATTGAAAAAAAAAAAAAAAAAAAAAAAAAAAAAGGTTGAAGGGGCAGNCAAGGTTTGCAGGGCCAGATGGCACATGCAGTGTTACCTGGTGGTGGATAACCACCCGGGCTGGGTTCCCGGGATCTCTCCCCGACCGCCTTGCAGAGGGGTTGAGGTGTAAAACACAGGAGGCGTTAAACCCTGGTTTAGCTTTGGGGTTGCACTTGATAGCTGGAAGGAACGGGGTGTGAGCAGAAATGTGGGAACATCTTAAGAGGAGTTTTCATAACTTTTTATTTTACTAGATTTAGGAAATAAATGCGATCTGCTGGCTCTTCTTCCTTTGGGTCAACTGGGATGGCCAAACCAGAGCCGTGCCAGGAAGGGAAGGTATCCAGGTGCCGCCAGCCTGAGCATCCCGAAGCAAGATGGGAACGGAGCAGGGCAGGAGGAGAGGCCGTACGCTGGCCGGGCTTCGACCTGGCTCACGCTGCTCCGCACCAGGGATGTTTTTTCCATCTGTTTGGGTGACAGCAGATGCAGGCAAAGACAGGACTTCTGGCAGCTGCTGTAGAATTACCTGTTCTTTAATGTTTTAAGTATATTTGGCAGTGCTTTAGGGAGCAAGGGGAGCATTTGTGTCCCCGTGATGCAGATAGCACCGGGACAGGATCGCAGCGCCGCCTGGGTCACCGTCGGGGCCAGATGCTGAACCCGCTGCTCCCGGCTGCTGGGACCTGCACGCTTCCCTTTTCCCAAGGGGTGGGAATTAAGCAAATCACACCCTGTGCGACAGCCACAAACCCTCTGAGCTCCCAGGGGGGTCAGGAGGAGGTTCCTGCCTGCTGAGCCTGCCACCCGTGTGCTTTCCAGCCACGCTCTCGGCGGAGATGGGCTGGAGCTGGGGCTGCCTGCCTTTCCCCGCGCCGCAGCACGCTTTGCGCCGCTCTGCCTGATTCGTCTAGACGGAGTGAGAACTTGGCCTCGTGCGGAGAGTTTACAACCTGGGTGATGGGCAAGTCTGGTCTTGACTGCGGCTTGTAGCCATACCAGCGAAGGAGACTGGATGTCTCTTCTGCAGAGGCCTGTAACCGTCAGCGGGCTGGTAATGGCTCTTTGCAGATGATAGCATGAACTGATTGGTGAGGGGTGGTCACCGGCGCACGGGTGACGTGGCTCTGCCGCTGTCCTCGGGGCAGCATCACAAGGAATGTGGGCTAAAAGATATCTTGCAAAATGCACTCGTCCGTCCTCATCACAGGGCAGAATTGCTGTCTGACAGATACGGGTCTGCTATTTTCTTGCAAACATCCCACGATGGAAATTCTACCTGAACCTTGTAATCTTTTTTATAATTGTCCTAATATCTATCCTGAATCTTCCTTGCTGTAGCTTTCTTTGTCCTTCCTATCCTGGACATGGAGGATGGAGTACCCAAGTATAAAAAGTACAAGCATCTACTCTGTACCTATGCCAGTTTTGAGTTTGCAGGTTAAAAACGCCAGAGTGATGCCTTCACAAAATTTGCTTATAGTGGCAGAAGTCTCTTCCGCTTCACCAAGTTTCAGCCCCAAAAGAATGTGTGAGGATGAGTTAAACCCCAGAGAACTGGGATCTCTAGTAAAAACAAACACAAACAGCCTCTTCGCTATTGCAACTCCACTATCAAACCCCCTTTTCAGAAAATGTTTAGTTAAAGATTTAGTTTGGAACAAACATTGTTAAAGCATGACCATCGGGCTGCTTATTGGAGCCAGATGTTGATTATAAAGACATTTGGGTCCATTCAGTGATTTTGCATGCCCTGATAGGCTGGGGTGAGCAGAAGGATTTGGAAAGCAGTGACTCAGATCCTCAACTTGCCCAAAAATGCACAACCCCACTGAAAGTGCCTCACCCTGTGCCATTACAGGAAGATATTCCATAATGGCCAGCATCCTTTTTGTCTGTCTTTTTTTTTCAGATTTTTTTTTTGGCCTCTCTCGAGTTATCCTTCTTGGGTGTGTTTTTTTTTTTGTTAATCCTGCATACTTCTTGAACAGTCTTTTCGGAATACTTCTCCCCCAGGGCTGACTTTCTTAACAATTAAAAAATGAGTATCTGTTGACCTAATCCTGCAAGCTGTCTGGGTGTGACCATTCCACGTTAGCGAGTGGAATGGTGCCCTCAGAAGACGTGCAGAAATCTGACCCCTGTTTCTAAACCAAAGGCCAGCAGAGCTAAGCACCCTGCAAGCTGCGTGCAGGTTTGGCCAAATCCATGTGCTGAAAAAAAAAAAATCAAAACCAACAAAAGCTTTGCAAGGCTGATTTTATGACTTCTTTTTAGAACCACTCTTCCGATTTTTACTGCTTGAATGTTGATTACTGGCTGCTCGGTGGATGGAAAGCTAGAAGGAGACACTCAGTGGGAGAAAAACAAATGTGACAGTGGGCCAAAATTATGCTTCAAATCCTCTGGACCAGGCTCGCTTGTGCTTTCAGGGCCTGATCCTCGATGGAAATGGGGTTTGGAGCTGGTCAGGGCACTGTGGGCTTGGTTCAGGTGAGGGCTGGGATGTAGCCACTAGATGGCCATGTGCCTTGCGCAGGGCAGGGATGTCCCAGCCTCCAGCGCCAGTCAGGGCAAGCTGATGGGGCTGCAAGCAGGCTGGAGGCACCCCCCAGGGGCTTTGGACCTTCCCTGGGAACAGATCTTTGTCGGGGGGAGCGCCTGTGTGGAAGAGAACAGCAGCCCCAGCAGCTGGGGACATGTGTGACGTGCGGGGGACCCTGGTGCTTTCAAGGCTGAAGGATCTGCATCCCTAAGGAGCTGGCCTGACTCTGGCAGGGCTGAGCTGTCCCGAGCTCCATCGGTGCTCTGCAGGGGAGGAGGTAGGCACCTGATGTGCAAAACCATGTATTGTTTTCCATCTTGGAATTCCCTGAGATTAGAAGAGGAGAGGAGAATGAGGGGTAGAGAACAGCAGGGCAGATCCTCACAGCCATTTCCCCTACCCAAGTGATGTAGCATTCGGGACTTGCACCCGTTCCCACTTGGAGCACATCTTCTGCAGACTGCCCTGAGAGGCAAACCAAACCTGGCAATGGGAAAGAATTGGGCGATTTGCTTCAGAAGGGCCCTCGGTAAGTCAAACACCATTGCAGGAGATCCCTGCTCCCTCTCCTGTCCTGCCTCAAAGGGCACGGGACGGATGCTGCTCTGTCCCCAGAGCCCATAGCTACATGCTGCATGTAGATCTTGAGCTTAGTGTTGCTGGAGGACACAAAAGCCTTTGCAGAAAACATCATGAAATGACCAAGGTGAAAAATGAACTCTGTGGTGTGAAAAAGGAGTTTACTTTGTCACAAAGACACGGGTTTCCTTCTAGTAGCTCATCAGCTATTGAAACGTTGCTTTCACTCTTTTGCGTGTCCTCTTGGCGTGTGCTCAGGAGTGTTTGAGAGAGGTGTGTATCCAGCTCATCCAGTGGACAGTCACTAGCGTCTGTCCAATGGTTGAATGACCGATACCGTTTACTGGAAGTTTTGGTTCCTTGGAGCTAAGCTTGACAACACAGCATGCCTGCACAACGTGGCAAACTTTGCTCAGTGGGACGGTTGTCCCAGGCTCATAAGACTTTCCACTGCCTTGAGATTCTGTGACGTGACTCAGAGTTGTAAACATTGGCACCGGCTGCTCTCCTCACTGAAACCATAAGCCCATTAAGGGAAATTTGTTTTCTAAAAATAATCTGATCAATGAAAGGGCTCTCTCAGCATCCCTAGCCCCTCTTCCCCGCCTCCGTTGTAATGACTTCCTCGTAAATACGTTCAGTTAGAGGAGTATGATGCCTCTTACCAGTCTCCCCATTGACCCAGCGCCAGTCCTCCGAGTGAAGACATTTAAGGGGTGGTGTAGGGCCTTGTTAAAAGATATTTAGCTCTTTGGGGTGTAACAGGGAGAACAGAAAGGAAAGGCACGACTGCAGCACAGTTCTTGTAGGGCGAGGCGAACGTGGCCCTGGTGCATGGGAAAATTTGTAATATTTGTGTCATATCTGTAATATTGATGCCTACAGATGGTCAGCACTCTGCAGCTGGTAAAGCCGGGCTGGAGGTTTGGCAGGCGCTTTTAAATGAATCCTGTGGCATTACGTGCCCTGGATTAACTCTGCTTTTCTTTAACTCTGTCACAAAAGGCAGTCTCAAGTCATCCTTTGTGGTTTAAGGGAATCAAAGGATCGTATCCATATTGTTTCAGATGTCAGCGCAATCTGGATGAAGGCGCGTTGAGCTGGGAGTCGTGCGTCTCTGTGTTCTAATCCAGGCTCTTCACTTTGTGCTCCGGTCCTCTGGCGGCTCTCTAGCTGTCAAGTGAGGATTGGGCTAACGCGAGGCCATCTGGCAGGCAAAGGCGGGTTGGTTGGCTAATACTGTGGAATGCCAAATATTACTGTGTGCATGCTAGTAATTTTGGAAAGCCGGCAAGAGTCAATCTATAATTTGCATTTTGCTTAAGTAATACTCCGCTCTGTTCGTGCAGTGTTGCAGAAAGCTCTGCTCAGATACTGCTGTGACTGGAGCGTGCAAGAATCTAGTAGAAAAAATGAATGCTGAATTCTGCGCCACGGTGTGTGGCACAAACAACTGCAATTGAAGTTGGATGTGATTCTGAATATCCCTCAGCATGGATGCTGATCTCAGGTGTCCCCACCTTCGTGACAGCTGATGGGGTCTGGAAGCAGATAGCTTTTCTGGTCTAGAAAGGCTGTGACTTTGTATGTCTGGTGTGAGCAGAAGTGGACTACAGCCCTCAACGTCCATGAAGACTGTCATGGACCACCCAGACCACGCAGCTCCACGGCCCTTCCCAGGCTTGCAGCTGTGCTTTTCCCAAAAAACAGCATTACCATTTCAATGGCTGACCTTACTCCTGGAGCTCCGGATCACAAACCTTACCTCTTACCTTTCAAATGCATTGATAACGTTTCAGAGTAATACACTTATGGTTGATCTGCCGTAGGGAGAAGGAAAGGGCAAGGTGCATTTGGCAGCAGCAAGGCTGGTTATAGCGGGGTGTTTTGTGTTCAGAGGGAACCCATGTAAAGGTGACCTGCAGCGCCGACCCAACACCCGCCTCAAGGGGGTAGTGCTCGGAGACCCCACTGTCCCCTGGGTGTCAGCTGGACATGGCCGTGAATGGACTTGTGCGCCCTGATCTGTGTCCACAGCACCTTAGTGGTCTCTCACAGAGAAAAGCTAAAGAAAAATATTGAAGACAGTCTGGTATAAGCCATTTTTGTCTTCCTCCTTGCTCCTCCTAATGCCATTTCCTCTCTCTGAATCTGCCCCTAACTTCTGCTGAAGAATCAATACCCTTTTAAATAAATAGAAAGCGATCACCTTGAGCTAGAATCCGCGCAGTCACCTGTTGCTGGCTGCAGAGCAGTACCACGCCATCGTTGTTTTCTCCATCATCAAGTACCAGCCCACAAAGGTCACTTGGTGCTTCATTCAGAAGTACTGAATTTCATTGCTTTTGCTGCTGACCGTGTTATTTGCAAACTGCAAGCGTGAACCTGTTTAATCTGACTATTAAATAGAGATTTTGAAATAACACAAGAACAAAACTGCTGGCTGAGAGGAGAGGTGCCAGCAAGATATTTGTGACCGCAATAGACAGAAACCTATCACAGGATTAATTCCTGGTGCCATGGGCTCATCTTTTTATAGGGAAGCTCGCGGAGGGCTCTGAGACTTCATGTGGTTTGGCACACACGCCCAGTAACTGGACACAACTTCTCACCTTTTATCTGATCACACTGCCCTGTACTTTGCTACCTGAGACACTGGGGGTTTATTATTTTAATAAACCTGCTCGGGTTTGCCTCAGGCTAGCTTTGAAGCGAGCCCTACCCCTGTAATTGGGGTCTGTGGTGGTTTGGGAGTTTTTCGTGCTATGCTGTTGTTCGACGAACGCCCGCGGCTCGCTCACATTATGCTGAAGACCTCGATTGAACCCAGGTGCAGTTTTGCTCCCGCTGTGCCGGCTCAGGTGCGCCGACCTCCAGGCCAGGAAGGTGACCACACCTGGGGTGTCAACGCGTGCTCCCATGGGTCCCATCAGCGACTGGTGGGTGCCATCTTCCAGGCGGGCACCCTGGGGCAGACAGGGTGCTGCTGCACAGGTGCTGCCCGCTCCGAGTGTGACTGGGAGAGGTGGGAGGTTGGTGGGCACGTGACGGAGGCTGTCCGGGATGGGATGGGATGGGATGGGGAAGGGAGGGGAGGAGGAAGAGAGCATCTGTCATTGCAGCATGAAGGCTGTGCTCCCCCCATGTCGTACCCCAAGGATAAAGGACTGATACTCTGGGGAAGGGGAACAGTGTCTGCTGCCAAGCAGGAAGGAAGGAAAGAGGGACTATGGAAAGAATAGGGGAGTTTCCAAGAGGGAGTTGGGAAAGGAGAGGAGGAGCTGGAAGATGTGAGTGTTTGGAGCAGAGTGGCCTTAAGGCAGTGGAGATAACCCAGACTTGGGCATGAAGGTATGATAGGAGGAGTACAGGACCCCTGAAGTGGCTGGATGGGTGGAGAGGCCCCAGAGCAGCATCAATAAGGTGCCCTCAAATCCTGTTTATCTTTCTGGAAGTTTCCATTGAAAGTCCTGGCCAGGTCTATGCCGTCCTTCTGCGGTGGGACAAGCATCGTGTGCGGGTGACCTTTGCCATCCCCAAATCCCTCCCTTGGGGGAGGCAGGGGGGCAGGGTGCATCCTGAACGGCAGGCACCCGCGCAGCCAGGAATATGGGTGCAGTCCCGACACGTCAAGGGATCATTTCCACAAGACTTTTACCACTGCTGTGGCACTGTCGCTGTCCTGATCCCAAGTCTTGCCGAAGATAATTAGTTTATTTTTAATGAGTGCTGAGATTCTTACACAATCAAATCAAAGGGACTTTAAGATAAAGTAAAAAAGTTACTAAATTAAGAAACTAGGGCTTGTGATCCGGGGAGACCTTTGGAAAGCTGACATAAAGGCATGCTGGGTGTTTAAAAACAGAGGAGAAATAAAAAATAACTCTATTCTTTTTATTTTTTATTCTGCTGCTACTGTTAGTGATAGTAGTAATTGCAGCACGAGCATTTTAACTCATGCTTTTTAACGCACGCCGTGGTTCGGGAAGGGCCTGAAGAGTGATCTTTAAACTCCAGGAGCTGGCAGCGCTGCCCGTGCCGGGACCAGGCTGGCTTCTGGCAGGGCAGCAGGCAGGGTGCAGCTCCCAGACCCAGCCTCTGCCTCTCGTTTGATGCTACTGCAAGATTTCAGTCGTGCTTCGCCGTGCACAGCCGCAGCCCTTTCTTTTCTAAACATGTGTGCTTTGAAAGGGAAAAGGTTGTTGCCAGCATGTCTGACTCCTTCGTCCTGACAACATCCGACCATCCATGTTATCAAGCCTTACTGGGACCTATCAAGAGACATAGTTAAACAAGCTCATGTTTATCTGAGGGAAGCTGTATTAATTGCGCCGTGGGATAAAGAACTGGCCGGCACCAGGCAAATCTCTCGCTGGCATGGGAAAGGGACAGCAGGCCTCCGCTTAACAATAGGCTGCAGCAAAAGAAAGTCGCTTAGTGCTGTAGGCTTTTTTTTCTTTGCAGACTTCAGTATTTTTTTTTTAACAGCTCTTACTCCCGTGTTTTGTTTGCCCATTTTTAAAATAAGAAAACAGTAACTGCTCTGCCGGCTTTCGGCTGAGCGGCTCCCTTAGAAGCGCCACTGCAGGAAACGCTGTCGCTCTGGCGCACGGCTGCGGAGCCAGGCTGGGCTCAGGTGCTGCGACCCCGCCATCCTGTTCCCCACGCCCGATGTCTCCCGTTCACCGCCTCTGCTGCCGGTGCCGGCGACGGCCACGTCTCACCATAATCAACCCCGGGGTTGCTTTGGGCAGCAAACTGCTGAGTTTCCAGCCAGGCATCCTCAAAGGCTGCGGCACAGCTCTGCTCGGCCAGCCCATGGGAAAAGGAGTTTGGGACTTGCGCAGTGCCGGGGGCTTGAGGATGGTGCTGGCTGTTGGGTCTCCCGTGGGGGAGCGGAACAGACTGGGGAGCAGCGGTGGCTGCTGGCCAGAGGGAAGGCTCGGTGGTCCAAGGGGACCTTCTCAGCAGGGAGTCCTCAGAGAAGATGCTGGGTTTCCCAAGGGAACAAGACCTGGCAGCACTGTTGTTGCCACCATCCTGGAGTAAGTGTAAGAGGAGGCTTTGCAGCTAAAGCCTAGCAAATGCTCCAAGAGCCGGGAGAGAAGAGCGCTGCGTTCAGCGTGATCCGTGGGCTCATGCTGTTCATCAGGTACCTAGAAAACTGGGATGGAAATATTTCCAAATCCCCTTGTTTCACAGGTTTAAACTTGAAAATTGGTTCTCCAAATACGTGGTTTGCTGTTAAAAAAAAAAAAAAAACAAAACCCCAACCAAAACCAAACCCTCAGCCAGTTGGAGAAGCGCAGCAGCACCGGGTGAGCTCTGTGGGCAGCACTGCCGCACGCCAGCTGTACCGCAAGCTCCGAGCTATTGATTAATACTCCAAACAAGCAAACGGCCAAAAGGCATGGAAACGACCCGCCTTGCCCAGCCAAAGGGTGAATTTCTCCCTGATGGCAGAAACTGGTTCAGTTTGGGCATGATTCAGTTATCAGATGCAGGGAGCGCGTTAGCCTGCAGAGCCCAGCTGGGCTGCCCGGTGGAGACAGCAGCAAAGCCTCGGCCAGGCGAGTGACCGACCACACCGGCACCGGAAAGTGGAACAGCCCTGCATCGTGTCTTCTTGTGAAGAATCAGGCTGTCGTCAATTGCCAGCTTTTGTCTGATGATGCTTCACTCAAAGCAAGATTTAGGAAAAGGGAAACTGGCAAATGAATCACATCCCTTTTCTAATCTTATTTTCTCTTGGGGGTGGATTTGGGCATGCTCCAAAGCCACAGCCTAATTTAAATCAGGAGAAAGGTGGCTGTGAAGAGCAGAGAAGCAAGAAACCTGGGAAAAACGGACCGAAATATTTGTCCTTCCATGAATGAATATCTGTCCTGATGGGAAATGGCCACATCTGGTGATAGAAAACAGAGGTTTCTTCTAGACGCTAATCGCTTGCTTTATATCTGGGATTCACGAGCCATTTTAAATACTGTGTTGTGATATGACTGGAGGCTTAAGAGGGGGAATGGTTCCTGGCTTCCCCGCGTCTGCTGCCCTTCCTAGGGGATGCTGACAAATGTCTTGGGGAGATAGCGAGCAGCTTGCAGGAAGGAGCCTCTTCAAAGTCTTCTCTCCCTTATCTCCCCGCTGGAGTTGTTTTGACAGCGGCTAGTTAGAGACAGGAGCCCTTGCTGGGATGAAGTCAAGATTTGCAAGAAAAAAAACAAACCCAGGAGACTGCATCGGCAGCACACGCTATAACTCTAATTTGGAGTGGGCAGATGGAGACTGTGTGATTGCTGCTAGGCCAGGGAAGCTCAGCCAGTCTAAATAGCACTAGAGGTAACATGAAAGGTCACTCCTGGTGTAGTTCAGCAGTTTTGTGCTGCTAGAGCTCAAATTCACGTTTCAGCTCTGAATGGGCTCCTAGGTTCACGGTGGTTTTTGTGCTAGGGACGACAGCAGCTCCCCTCTTTTCCTTGCCCTGCCGGCCAGGTCAACGGCTCAGGGATCTCATCTGGTTTCCTTGCTGTGTGCCATTTGCAGACGTGTGTTAGCCAGCCCCCGCGCGTGCCCCTGGCTCACCTCCCTGCACCGTTGAGCTCGCTCCGAGGTCTCACACTGGCTTCTTTCCCCACCCTTGTCTGCCAAGCGCGACGTGCCTGACCCTCCCAGCTCGCTCCTGAAGAGGCTGACAGTAAGATCCCCCGGATGGAGGGTGTCTCACCCACAGCCCATCAGTCCCAGGAACGGATGCTGGGGCACGTAGCTGCTTGGTCACCCTTGAAGCGCGTGAAGGTGCCCCCCACTTGGCTGTGCAAAGGGCTTGCAGCCCTGTAAGCACGCCCCGAATTCTTACACTGGCTTTCCCATTGAATTTGCTGACCAAAGCCGTGCTTGCGAGCAAAGCCAATGCATGCCAGGCCTGAAGAAATCCAATTTTGATAAATGGTGGCCAAAAGAAGTTTGCTCCGGTGGCTCTCCTTCTTCTCCCACCACCATCTCTGCCAGATCTTCAACATGCAGGTAAAAGGCACCCTGGCAAAAAGGACCCACGTCAGGCAGGAACGTGGGGTTTCATCCAGATTTGCTGTAACCACCTCGGCCAGACCCCGACACCCATCTGTCCGGTCAGTTCCATTTATCAGCGCAGTTAGAAAAATAAAACTATGCCTCTCTTTTTAAAGCTTTTGGCAATATTTTTAGCCCCTCAAGCTATGTAATCACAGCTCCATGACACAGAGAGATAAGCTAAGTATTTAGGAACACAGACGGGATCTGGGATGTGTCCCAGCTAGTCCTGTACCCTCTCTCTGACAGTAGCCAGCAGGAAATGAATCAGAATTTTTTGCAAAAATGGCTGGAAAGATGATAAGCGTCTCTCCCCAGATGCCATCTCGTGGACTTTTTTGCTGTGCCTCTCGCCCCTGCCTAAGACAGTGGTCCTGGCTACTACAGAGGTCTGAACGTATGCAAGAAGTCTCACCTTTGTGTGTTGACTTCTGGAGGCAGCCAGTTGCTCCACCAGCCCAGAGGGCTGGGAGGTGTGCAAGCCCCCGCCATTTCCACCTTGGAAGCTACCGTGGCTCTGACAACGCTATTGCTCACTAAGCCCTGTCCTGAGAGGTTTCAAGTGCAAAACAGTGGAAATAAACCTGTTCTGCAGGGGTGATTGAAGACCCTTTGTGATGGATGAAACCCTCACCGTTTCCAAAATCCCTGTGATGTTTTACTTGGTCCCAAAGCGTCAGCTGATGGTGCTGAATTTGTTCCTGCTGGAATATTTTGTATCTGTTCATACTTACATGGAAAAAACCCCTATCAGATGCAATCACAGACAGAGCTCTTCCCTGCGCCTTCTTTGCCTGATTGACTCTGCTGAAGAAATTCTCCAACTAATATAATTTCTACATTTGTGAGTAAGAGCTACGCTCCGTGGGTCCTCTAGAGCCGCCCATTTCAGAGCCCTCCTCACCCACGGCCAGGAGAACACCTTGCCTGCACTCTCCCCTTTGCCGTGGGGCCGGTGGGATTGGGCAACGCTGTTGAAGGCCAGGGAGCTTTGATGGTCTGCTGGAAGCCCAGCCCTTCAGGTTCAATGCCTCCAGAGTGACTTTCAGCAAGTAGCCTGCATCGGAAAACCCAGCGTGCCAACGCAAAGTTTGCCTTCAAAAAGGAAAATGCTGTCCAATTTTTGGCCAGTTTAAAGTAGCATTGGAGCATCCTCGATGTGCCTATAAATAACGAATTATTATTTAAGGGACCCTTTGCATTAGTGGTTACTATGGCAATGAATCATTCAGTCTCTGCTGGTGCCAGATTGAACATTATTGTCTAACATTCATCCAAACAATATTCAGTCATGGTGCAGTTAGTTAAAGACTTAGCAGATGTTCTAAAGTAAATTCCATCCAGAGCTGTGCGCGCTGGCAAAATTCCATTTTCTAATATCTACGCTGAATATGTAAAGACTACTGAATTTCTCTGTTTAAAAAAAAAAAAAAATGTTTGTTAATTGTCTGTACCAAGCCTGTCTAATTAATTGCACATGGATCCACCCTAATGCGCAGGGAAAAATGTAAGTGAATCCATTCTGCCACTATTTCCAAAAGTATAATAAGCGCATGTAAAAGCTGTAATCACTGGCTGTAATGGCTTCCTAGTTGCAGGCTGTTTCGTAGACTATGAAAATATGCTGTGTGGAAATAAACCATTTGTGCATTGGACTGAATTAAAACCAAATGCTTGAACTTCTAATTAAAATTTTTCTTCAAGTCGGGGAAAGGAAAGGCTTAATTACCACCAAAATGCTCTCCTTCTCTTTCTTTCTTTTCTTTTCTTTTTTTTTTTCTTTTTTTTTACATTTTTTATGTTGTTGTTCATAATTTAAACACGTCCAATAGTACATCTTGCATTTCTGCCCAAGCAGTCCCTTAAAGCCAGGTTAGCTTTCCAGGATACCTGCCCATGTGGTCCTCGTTGGCTCTGCTTTCAAAGTTTACTGCAAACACATGGATTGCTGCCTACACATTCCAGATGCTAAGTAAGCTTTAGGAAAATGAAAAAAAGGAGGAGAAGCGTGCGTGGGGTGGAGGGGGAATAAACAGAGTTAAAGAGAGATACCATTCCTGGCAGAGACAAAGATGCTAACTTCCATCTCGCATAAATGGCAGCGCTGGAATCGGTCGGTTTTGTTATTTCTCCCTATCTTGTACGTTGTATAATAGAGGGCTTTTTTTGAACTTTAACATTTGGACTTCTTAACAGACTGTTCTTTAGTGTGGTTTGGGAAGGACAAAAGAAGACTTTTGTTGATTTGGCATAAATTATACAGTGGGTATTTTTGGCATAAATGTTGGAGTTTGATGCTTTTTGTTGGTTTGGCAAAATATACCTTGAAATCACAAAAATATGCTTCTAATTACAGAATGTATGTTGCAGTGATGTGGGACAGTGAAGTAAGGAACCTTTCAGTATTTATATTAACTGAATCAAAAAATTAACCTCTTCCTGTTGAATGTTTACAGCTGGAACCCAGTCAAAGAATCTGAGGCTGGAACTAGTAATGCCTAATACATTTCTGCCTCAACAGCAAAGATAAGTAATTCATTATTCAGATGCTTAGCGTTCGGCAGGCCAGTCCCAGCAATTAGGGTTTAGACTTGCTTGAGAGGAGAACTGGCAGGTACCGTGGGCCCCAAATTGAAGCTGTGCGGTGATGTTTTATGAACATACATATACGTGACGAGAAATCTTGCAGGGGAATAAAAGGGCGAAAACGCAAGGAAAACGGCTTCTTGTTTAGACTGAGACCTCCTCCTGCCGCGTTTGTCACTCGAGCATTTCGGCAGCCTGCTAGAGTTTGACAGGCAGAAAGCAAAGCTGTTTTCACTGCCCAGGTAGAGCAGAAAGCAAACAAACAGCTTGCACAGTTCAAGCAAAGACCGGGTTGCTCAAAGATCTTCTCAGTGCCCGCAGTCCTTCGGCAATAAAAAGCAGGGAAAAACGTTTTACAAACTCGAACGGGACCTGGTTTTCTCCATCCAGCATCGCCCAGCCCAGCTGGATCTCCCTCTGTGAGCCGTCCCCGCTCTGCTTCGCCGGAGCAGGGTGGCAGAGTGCTGACTCGGCCTCGCTCTCCTTGATAAGGATCGTTCTGCAGAGGAGTCAATGACCCTAATTAACAGCGTATGTAATGTTTTGCCTGAAGAGCTTCCTGTGAGTGGCTCTCCCAACATGTCTGTCTTGTTCAGAGATGCTCTTTCTGGAATTACCATTAAATTGCAGTGCTGCGTAATTGCTCCGAACGGTTGTAAATCTCATTTAACCCTTCTCGCTGCCCAGGTTATGGAATGTGAGCGCCGCAGAGCATTTCCAAGGTATTGGATCTGAGTGCGCTCTTTATATAGCAAGAAAGACTTTTCTGTGGGCTTTTTTTTTAATGTATATATATTTCTCCTGAAGGGCTTTTTATTAAGCCAGGCAGAAAGTACTGAGTAGAAGTGCAAGAACAACTAAGTAATTTAGTGCGCCCTAGACAACTCTGAAGGAGATTGCAAAGGTTTACTTGACAAAACAGGCACCAAACATGTCAACATTTGGGAATGTTACAGAGAGACTATTATAGTTTCAGGCCCTTCAAACACCAGCAGTAGGAAACTACCTCGCCCTGCAGCGTATAGGCAGCAAAATGCAAAAACAATGAGTGTGAAACCCACTCTGGCTGTATGTGTGCAACCCCGACTTCAGCAAATTATATCAGCTCTCACGTCATAAAATATAGAAAGGAATAAATGCTTTCCCCTTCCCGTTTCTTTAGGAATGGTTATACAATTCCTGTGGTAAAATCTGCTTTGCTGTGCTGGTTGCTAAGATAATATGATCGTGTTTTGAACAGGGGGGGAAACAGTCTCTTTATTACTGTATATAATGGCTTTTCCTGTTTCTTGGTCATTATAGTTATTCATTTTCTTTTTTTTTTCCCACATTTCTCAGCCCTTCTGAGAGACATCAGGGAAAAACTTCAGTTTTCTAAGGTACTTGATGGCAGTTAGAATAGCAGCCTGTGGAAAATCCGTGGGATGCATGCAGGTAAATTATTGCCACTCTGGAAAAATTGTTCCCTCAAAACACCTGAGAAATTGGTGGTAGTGGTAATTCTCCTGTTATTGTTGTCCTTTTCTTTAAAAAAAAAAAAAAAGCCAAAACAAAAAAAGAAGGAGCACCATAAGAAGCTATTGTGGGGAAGCCAAAGCTGCCAGTTTTGCCCATGGTGTTCACCGGTGACGGGTCAGTCAGAGAGAGGTTGGGTTCTCCCAGAAAAACCGTTTCCCCATTTTCAGGCAGCTTTTTGTATGATGGTGGGCAGAGGATGGCATCTCTCCGGGCCTCTCTTCCCCTACCTACAATATGGAGATAGGAAATCACAGGATACTGAAAAGTCTGGATGAGTTGGTGTTTTAAAGTGCTGTATATAGGACAGGGACTATTTATTCCTAATAATCAACCAGCATCTTCTAAAAGTCTCAGTTCATTTTCCCTATATGGTTCTTCCTGTATATTCTTATTTTTTTCTCAAACTAATATGAGGAGCAGTGTTCCAGGGAAGGCAGAGCGATGGAATAGAGCACGGGGCTGGCTGTCACGGGGCTGGGGAGCAGAGGGCTCCGAGGAGACCTTTGCTCGGCTACCGTCAGCGAAGCCATTGCCACACCGGGAACAGGCTGACCACCGCTCCCGATCCCGGTGCGCGCCGTGGCAGCCCGCTTTGCTGGTGTGGGATCTCTCCGGGCACACGTTGGCGGCTCTCGTGTGTGGGTAATGGGGTTCTTGCATTTTCCAGCTGCAATTTCAGGCTTTGGCTTTGTATAATTGCCGTCCGCGTGGGCGACTGATGGCGACTATCTGAGCCCCTTCCACCCGAGAGGGGCACCTCAGCTTTCCGCCGATTTCTCCACTTGGGATGAGTTCTCATGGAGATCTGAAAAGAAAAAGTGATACATTTCCCATTCTTTGAAGAGAGTCCTTTAACTTCCGTGGATAAAATAATGTGTAAAACAATGTTTGGGAAAACTTCCAGGGGGTTGGTTTGGGCTTTACAAAGGAACCCTCCGCGTTTGAATCCTGATGGAAAGATAAGATAATTCCCCAGCACTGTTTAGTTATCGCATGTGGTATAAACAGCCATCCTCTCTTCATCTCCTGAGAATGCAGTGCTATTTGGGAAATAGTGTCAGGAACAATTAGAGTAACTGGAATAAACTCCACATTCCCCAGGAGATCATGTCCTCATCTCTGCTTGATGGCTGTCAGTAGGGCTTGTGGATCTGAAGGTTGCTATTCCTGTCTCTTCAGGGCGATTTGCTGAGGTCTCTAGATGATTTTAGTCTTTTAAAGTAACTCAGACTTTAATTATATGAGCAGTCATTGCCATTAGATCTTTTCTTGGCTTCTGTCAGTTCCCCAGAAGGCTGTGAGTGCCAGTGCTGTGCTGTGCTGGGAGAAGAGCTGGGAGGTCTGCTTTAACATGCCGGGATAATTCATCGCACACCAAGACAGGGGAGAACGAGCGCTTAAAAGGCAGGAAGAGCCGAAGGGGTGACGACCCCACCGATGCTGCGCAGTCCACAGCAGTGACATCGCTGTGACAGCCACCTCGGCAGAAGCAGTTGGAGCCCGTGCATGGCCCAACGCTCCCAGCATGCGCCGTCTCAGAAGAAGTGGTGGTGGGGCAGCATGGCATGGGTGACAGGAGGAGCAAGGACACGGCTGTGGCAGTTTTTCCTTCATGGGATCTGGCTTTTCCGGCCCGTGCAGCAGGGTTGGGAGGGGAGGGAGCACTGCTAGTCTTCAGAGCTGCGGCATTTTGCTTTGCTCTAGCACCGAGCCCAGGAGGAATCAGTCATCTCATTTGTTTGCATCACGTTTTGGATGTGATTTTACAGGGAAAACCTTGCTCTGTGGAAGCAGGCGCAGTCAGCAGTAACCGTGGTGTGCCCTACCCCTTATCTAGAACTTTTTACTAATGAGTTTTAAAGTACTTCACAGAGAGGTCAGAGGTATTATCCTCATTTAACGACGGGGGAACTATTACTCATTTTGCTCTTGACATTTTTCTCTCATTGCTCTTTTGTTACCAAGCCCCTGTAACAGCAAAGAGATCCCTTCCACTCCAATTTATCTGCAGGGAAGGATGCTGGAGCAGTGACAAAATGACAGCGTCGGCTGGAGACCTGTGACTGTAGCAGAGCAGTGGTTAAGTCAGCCAGAGGAATGTTTTGCCAGTTTGTCTCTGTTATTTTTTGTTTGTTTGTGTGTTCAGCAGAGCACTCTGTTATCTTCCGCCCGTCCTGACGCCATGCTTTTCCTGTTTAAAATTCCGACTTCTGATTTTCCCTTTGGGTGGTTTTTTTTTTTTTTTCTTTTTTGCTTCCCCAATTGTTCTCGTTTTATGTTCCCAGCGCCAATCGCCAAACGCTATCTAACGAAAGCATTTGAGGACATAAGGATTTGGTGCCTCTTCCCCCTTCAAATATGTATTCCCTGGGCAATTCTTGTGTCACCTCTCTCGCTTGCAAGGCTGGCTGAGTATTTCTCTGTCTTGTTAACTGAATTTTACCTGATAATTCCTCTTTGCAAAGCGACTTCATCGTGCAAACACACTGAGAGCAAACTGGTAGCTTGCACTAGACACTAAAACAGGAGGGGAGAAGCACAAGCTCCTTTTTGAGCGGCGCTTGTCACGCCGCAGGCAGGGTGCGATGTGCTGCGCGGTGCTTCAGGGCTGGGCTGGGCATCAGACCCGGCATTTACGTGGGGATGGACCAACGTGCTGCAAAGTGGTCAGGGGGCTTTTCGGACACAGGCTCCATCTAAGTTCGCAGCAAACTTTTTTATGGTACATCAGTGCATGCCTCTCGCTGCCGTTGAGTGCGTTGAATGGTTTTGGAGGTGCTTTCAAGCCTGCTTTCAAACTTTGCGAGTGAGACACAGGAGGCATTGAGACTGGGGGCTATGCGGCTGTTAATTTGTACACTTGGTGCTTTTCAGGGCTAATCTTTGTGCCAGCTGTTGCACAGAAAAGCGGAAACTGTAAAGGACCAAAACATCTAAAAATGTCCAGTGCTGAAGGCTTTGGAGACTCCTGAGACCATGAGAACATCACAGAGAAGGCGCATGAGAGATGTGGGTAGGGCAGAGAGCTTCTGGGTTGGTGTCACACGTGTCTCCAGAAGAACTCACCAAAGCTGTGTGCCAGAACAGCGAGTCCTCCCTCTGTCAGTGCTCGGGGACTGCAGCCTTCCAAGACTGGGCAAAAAAGAGCTGGTACCTGAGTTCTGGCCCTTCGGCCCAGAAGACAGAGAGAGAATTTAGAGGAGCTGCTGTGATTACGGTGCTGTGGATGTTCCCTGCAGCCCAGCACGGGAAGGACGTTACTGCACGCAGTGTCTGCGTGGACTGTGCAGAGGGAAAATGCAGGCACTTTCAATATTTTCTTAGTTGATAAATCTTAAATTTTTCATAATCATCTCAGGACGCATTCCACACATCATTTTTGTTTTGCACGGAATAAGGTTTTGAAAAAGAAATATTCAGTAAATGTATTTTTTAGTATAGAGAGCCTGAATGTAGAGGATTACTCAGAATCTGCAATACCAACCGTGAGTACGAAGTTACGGTGCTCAGAGGTTTTGTAGAAATGCCTGGCTGTCAGAGGCAGTCATGGCACACTTTTTATGTAGTTTTGATGATGCCTGTGATAAATTTGGGATGTTTTGTCGGGAATAGTATGACAGAATTACAAGATAGTGTGAAAGAATTGAAAAATCAACTGTGTGCAAATAAGGCAAAGTAGAAGCACCATTGCTTTATTGAGGGCTGAAGTAATCGAGGTTCGTCAAAAAGACAAGTTACCGTGGTTTGGATGTCTGTGCTATGAATACCAGCAGGAATGCTAAAGAAGCAGTTCTGTGCCTCTCTCTCACACGCACACAAATACACTCAGTATTTTGTAAAGATGTTCTTTTGTCCCTCTCTGCATGGGAAAATGTGCTTTCCACCCAAACATAAATTACTGTGCAAACTGCAGCTTACAATTCAGAAGTCTGCACTTTTAGTGGCACACTGTGCAGATCATTTTGGCAACAGCTCTGAGCAAACGCACCAGAAAAAAAGCACTTTGGGTGAGCGGTGAAGAAGCAAACAACCTAAATTCACTGTAATGAACTTTTTTGGAAGTCCCGAAGAACATTTTCGCGGCAGGGACTATTTTAAAATACATTCTGGGAATACAGAGCTTGGAGAAACAACGCTTCCCCCTAGCAAAAACCAAACCCAACCTCCCAGAAATCCAGAAGCTACTCATACTTGTTCCCAGATCATGAATTAATGCCGGGGAGTGACAACCTAAAGGAACCATGATCCCCTCACCCAGACAATCGCAGATTTTTCAGGCTCCGTTAACGTCTCCTGTTCCAGTATAGTCCCTGATTTGTGGCGTTAAGCTTTTTATAGTTTTGCTTATCCTAGCATTTAAGGTATTTTCAAACTTTCATACACTTTAATTTGTTACATTTGGAATGAGACGCTGGGTTTAGCACATAAAAAGGGTATTTTCCTTGGAGATGCGATGAACAGTTCAGTGAGGAGGAACTTCTGACCGTGGCGACCTGCCATCCCACAGGTAGAGCAAAGCATAGCAATGCACGTGGCACCGCAGTCCCACCAGAAGGCTCACATGGACAGGGAATGCCTGGGACAATCGGCAGAGCCGAGTCCTTCTCTGCCTAAAAGCCTTGATCTGCCCGGTCCCTGGGAGTCACCAGGCTGGGAGGTGTTTCCAGATGGGCTCAGGAGAGCTCACCGCTCAGCTGGATCTTATCCATCCCTCACTGAGCTGCACAGAATGGAGGAGGAAGCCCAAACATCTTCTTTGAGGATAAATCTAGCAAAAGATGAAGTTCAGAGCCCATTTAGTTAGGTGAACAGCTGAACTCAGCCAAGGACAGGTACCAACCGAACCAGCAGTGGTTGCTAACAAGGGAGAGCGCGGCTAAAATGGCAGAAAGGAGGTTGGGAACAATGCTTGATGTCCTGCAACCATCACTGGAGGATCTGTCAACCACAGGCATCGGAACGTGGAGTTTGCAGAAAGCTTAATGAACTTCCTCTTTTAAGTGTTTGACTTTTCCCTGTTTCTAATTGACTCTGTGGTGGCCCAGACCCTGGGCTAGGGAATTGTGTTTGAATTTACCTCTCTGTTTGGAACACCCCATTGCACCCAATGTTGTCTCTGATGGAAAGATTCAATCTGCTATTTCGGAACAACAGAACTATTTTCAGAGAGACAAATCCCAAGTCTAGCTGGGAGGTGTTGTGAAGGAACACTGTTTTACCAACTCTACCTCAGAGCATCATACGTTTTGGTGCTACTCTTCTGCTAAGAGAATTGCCATAGGAAGTTCAACAGTGAGAAGACAGTTCACTGCAGGGAAAGAGTTCAAACTTGGGCAATAAACAAAATTCATTGCACGGTTCTGCACTTCTGTGGATTCAGCCCACACTTATTTAGACATTTCATTGCATGGAATGCCTGAAGTAGAAGTGTAGTTGCTCTTGGCTGCCGCTGTAGCAGAGGAATGCAGGTGAACACCTCCGGGGATTAATTAAGGTCTTAGGGAGTAATTAAGGTCTTAGACAGTGCCCACTGGAGATGCATACAGCTCTCCACTTACTTACTGTGGAGGGAGCCTAAGGTGACCAGACGCATAAACTTGTGAAATGTCTGTGTAAGGTGGGTTGAATCTTGGCTTGGGACTCACTCGCATGCCCTTTCCGAGCTGTGCAGCATCATCATCATAAAAAAAAAAAAAAAAAAAAATTGAGTTTGTAGTTTGTGTATTTCTCCCGCTTTACGGGTTACTGTATATTTCTCCTATTCAGGAAGATTGCAGCAAACAAATATCCAAATAAATCACTACATTAGAGAGCAAGACCTTTTTAATGCTCTCTCAAGGTTTATTCTACAATGACCAGCTTGTTCCTCTACGCTGAAGAAAACGGCATGCTACGGTGTAACAGCCAGCTTAGAGGAGATGCTTCGCCTGTGTCTCACCAGCCCTTGCGGTGATGCCACCGGGATTTGCCACCAGCAGGGAAGACAGCCCAGGGCTTCCTGGACAGGCTTCTGGGATCTTCTGCAAAGTGACAAGGTGACAGCTCCAGCCTGCACTGGAATTGAAGTTGGGCTGCCTACAGGGCTGGATGGATGAGAGCTGCCAGGAGCCAGGGTGGTCCTGGGACACCTCCAAGTCTTCCGGGACACCTCCAGCACCTATACCAAGAAGTCAGCACAAGTGGTTGAACCCTCTGGGGGACAATTCCTGCGCTTGAAACCAAGCAGAAGGTAAGCCACGAGTTCGTGCAGAAGCCTGAAACTGTAACGCTTCCATGCCTGTTGTCCATTTAGCCGAGTTTGCTCGTTTGGAGACTTGAAACAGTACAAGTCAGCAAGATGTGATTTGAAAAAACCTCTGCTGTACCGCAGAGCTCCTGCTCACCGACAAGACAAACATCTGGCGAAGAACATGAGAGGTTACGCGTGCAAAGTGCAATGCTCCAGCGGTACCCTCGCTGCCTGGACGGGCACAGCGCTGCCACCATCGTGCCGACCTGTCGCTCTTCGGAATTTTGATATAGTGCAAATGTGCAGCGCACGTTGCGCCGCTGTTGCAGTTCTCTAAAGAGATTGCCAGAGTTTCAGTATTACACTGTTCCCTGGGTAAAGCAGCCTGCCCAGAGCCAGAGAAAAGAAGTTTGCTTCTTGCCTCGTGACTCTCTAAAATCCCATTATTGTGAGCTCTGTGCAGAAGCAATCCTGCCATATCTGCATCAGGACAACTCGCCCAGAAGGCCATCACACCTTTCCAGTAAAGCGTTCATTATCATGCTTGGTGAACACAATGACAGAGATTGCAAAAACAAACAAACAAGAAAACGAACTTTTAAAGTGGGACAGGGAGTGGTGGCTCTTGAGAAATCATCTTTCATCAGATTAAGAGGTTGCCGCATAAAAAAAGGCAAGCCTTCCCTGTAATACCATTAAAATGCGATGCACCTCAGGCCAAAAAAACAATCTGTGCAGCTATTTTTAGGAATCGTGTTGGTTTGGGAAAGTCTCAGAGGAATTCCCTTGCTCTCTGTCCCATCTGAAAAAAAAAAAAAAATGCGGGTCCAAATTCCAGTTCTGTACAAGCGTAGCGTTAGGGCTGAGGTCAAAATAAGTCATTTCCCGTTTCTTCATTTGCATTTTCCAGCTAAAAAACAAGTAAGTAAATACAAATATGTATGAGATTGCCTATATTCATGAAAAATCCCGCTGAAGAGTTTGTGGAAGATCAGCCCGTAGGTACACAAGGATTTTGGGTGCGGATTTGGATGAGGATCTTGCTGAATGAGCACAGAGCAAGAGGCCACTTCTGCTTCTGGTGGAACATGTTCACTCTCAGTTACAAGGTTTCGGGGACAGGACTGGGAGCAGTTCAGCCCTGTTCGTGTTAGTGAAAGTTTTACCACAGGTTAAATGTAATGTTAAATCCTAAAGTTTGGTCTTTCAGAAGAATTTTTACTCGAGGAAAAGCTGGCTCCCAAATTGTGCCAGGGACTGTATCTTTTATCCAAGCTCTAGAGGACTATCCCAGCCTGGATCCCTTTGGCCAGTGTCAAAATAGGAAATGTTACACACGGGTGAACTTCCACGCACTTTGTTCCGTCTATCTGCAAGATGTTAGCTAGTGCTTACGGTATCATTTTGGATGAAAAGTTCTCCTTGACATTTAATTATTATCAGAACTAGTCATTAGCACTGTCGTCATCACAAGGAGTTTTGCCACGGACGTAGTAGGACCAGACCTTGGAGCCAGAGTTAGGTCAGCACTTCTCCTGTGTTTGTAGGAATGTGTTTGTGTTTGGGATGTAGCACATGAAAAATAGTTGTGTGGGGAACAGTTTTAACTGAGGAACTTTTATCAATCCCCAGACTTCTTTTAGGCTCCTTTTAGAGAATTTGTTGACCTTAGGGGAATGTCCCAGAGCCCATCTTTACTGAAGGACTCGAGATGCTAGATGCAGGATCCGGTCTTTATGCTTGCTGAGCTATTAGAATGGGAACTTGTTGCCCAGGTCTTGGTTGGGAAACATGAAATCCAGAAAAAGCACTCACTTTCAAAGGAATGCCGGAGCACAGGAGCACCTTAGCCCATGGCTGTGCTCAGCTGCCGGGTTGCAGCAGCATCCTGTGCTGGGGGGGCGGACGCTGAGCCCTGTAGAGCCTCTTTTCCTGCAGTGACGGTGGCTTCGCACAGCAGCCGGGGGACGGTGGCTCTCGCTAAGCTTGCGGAGAGCCTGGCACAGGGGCACCATGCTCTGCCCCTGCAACCAGCCCTCTTCCACGCTGGCCAGACCCAGCAGCGCCTCCAGCCCTGGGGCTTGGCAGGAGGTGATGCCCCACGCCAAGGCACGCATCCAGCATGTCCCATCCAGCATGTCCCTTCGGGAATCCGACGCTCCTGGCTCCCCCCCACCCCACCCCACCCTGGTCTCTTTCCGCTGCCCCAGGCGCTGACTTTCCCGACTGAGATACCAGAGATTGGATAGATTATCTACTGGCTGTTTCCAGACTGCTGTTTGTTTGGAGAAATCATATTGGAGATAAGATGTTAAAATACAGATAATTAAGTTTCCTTGATATGAGTGTAATTCTGAATTGAGATTTAAATAGCCTGCTTTGAATTATGCCTTGCATGCCTCTCCATGGCTTTGCTTTGGGTGTCTGCTGGAGGAGATGAGGGGGAGAGTCCTGCATTGTTGACATTTGCTCTACAAAAACATTTCCAGCTCTTCTTAGGGCCTTTTTCAGAGAAAGAAACCAGTTCAACCACTTCCCCATGAACATTAGGTTCTTTACACAGCTGAAAGCAGACTGCTGGGCTGGCCGTGATTCATTCCTCTGTGTTTCTCTCATTAACACCTCTTCGTCTCACACCAGGGAAATTTGGAAGTTTCTTCTCGAACAGAGGGCAAATTGAACCGTGAGGAGACCCCCCTGAACAATGTGCAAAGCCCTTACACACCAACATAAAAGAAAACAGAAAAGCCTTCCTAACCTGAGGGCCCTGCTGTCAATTATGGCAGCCGCGAAATGTAATAGACTTTTTAAACAGCATTGATTGATGTGGGATTCTGTTTACTGTGTTGCTCCAGCAATGAACGCTCTGTCACGCCAGCCCCTCCATCCTGTGGTCCGGGGTAACGCAGAGATGCAGAGTTTGTGAGCTGAGGGAGGTGCTGGCGATTCAGGACCTGCTCCTTCCCTGTCCAAAGTGTGCCTTGTCATAAGCAGGAGACGCAGTTTGGGGGACATGAATAAGCAACTGAAAAGTGAGTTCAAAGCAGAAAAGTTTGGACCATCAACCAGTAGCAATTATGCCCAATCTGCCGGAAACCAAGCTGTCTCAGACTAATTTAAGCTTTCTTAAGATATTAGTCGTCTGGTTTGAGTCATGTTTCTGGAGCTGGGTAAGAGGCAGCTGAATACTGGGTAACTTTTAAACCCAGAGCAAAGGAACCCCCCAACCTCCGACAGTCTCTGCCGAGCAGCTCTGCATGGTTACGACCTGACCTTCATTCGCAGGAGCCGGAGAGCGGAGCAGAGGACTTGCCATCTTCCTAACCGTGGTGCCCGCCGGCGGTTAGCGTCAGCGCAGGGGTCTGGGGCTGCCCGGGCTCTTTGAACACACCAAGGCTGACGCTGACAGTCAGCAAACATCTTCGTCTGCTTAGAAGGGCATCGGGTCAGGGAAATTTTTCATAGGGGAAGACGTCGCCCCATGCTCTGTTTTCCGCCTCCATTTCAGGCTGTCCAGTTGATTACAGAGAGATTACTTGGAGAAGAGGCAGACCAGTGCTTATCAACTCTGTTTGATTGTTAGGCAGAAGCTTTCTTTTCATTGTCATTAAAAAAGTGTGCGTGTGTGCGCGCAAAATACTGTGTGAGGTTGACGGACTGTGCCATGTAGCTTTGAAATTCGAGTGGGCTCCTCTAGGCTATGTTTACACTACAGCATAATTTGTGTGTGTGAAAGAGCCTCTACTTCTATTTCAGCAACATTACAAGGATGGAAGTAATACCCTGTGACAGCCTCTCCCCCGTCTCTGCGGACACGTTTCTGGAGTGTTTGTTCAGGAGAGAGTCCTGGCTAAGCAACGCGGTGTGAGCGTGTCCTGAGCGGATGGGGAAATCATCCGAAAAAGCAGCTCCTGCCCCAAACTCACACACAAAACCCCTTTGGTGGTCATTTCACAGAATCACAGAATGTTAAGGGTTGGCAGGGACCTCTAGAGATCATCTGGTCCAACCCCCTGCCAGAGCAGGTCCACCTACAGCAGGTGGCACAGGATGGCATCCAGGCAGGTTGGGAATGTCTCCAGAGTGGGAGACTCCACCACCTCTCTGGGCAGCCTCTTCCAGTGCTCTGCCACCCTCAGAGGAAAGAAGTTCCTCCTCATGTTGAGATGGAACTTCCTATATTCAGTTTGCCTGCCAGAGCCTTTGCTTTTCAAAGGCTCCTGATCCCTTCCTGCTTATTTCTCTCCAAAAAGTGTCATTGTGTCACTTGGCCACTCAAACGCTGGTCACACCAGCCCGTCACAGACGGGGGGGATTTTAGGGCAAGAACGTCGCAGCAATTCTAGGCACTTGCCTGCTTCCCTGAAATATCTTAATAGGGACAAGAGAGTTTACTTGATAAAAATGACCTATTATCTCAAGCAGAGCTTTATAGTGCTATAAAGCAATTTCTACGCTTTCAAAACTGACGCGTCAGTTGTGAAATGGAAATACTGTAATGGTGTGAGAGAGACCTGAAAACGCAGGTATAACCGTCCTGACGCCACCAACAATTTTGCTAATGGTCAGTTGTGCAAGCTTCTGCAGAGAGGCAAAATTGCGTCTGTCTCCAAATCAGAGCTATCTGAAAATCTCTGCCTCCCCCACCTCCCTGAAAGAGCATGGTTAAATCTGCTTTTAAATACATTTAAAATTAATTAACCGGAGTTATTTGAACTCACTTGAAAAAGTCACCACCTGAGAGCTCCCAATCCCATTGAAATCTTATTCTTGAGAGAAAAAGAACAGAAATTCCATGGATGCCGCTAAAGGTTTGGGCATTGTGAAATACTTGATATGGGGATTTGGGCACCACAGTGATGGGCAACAGGGTTAAAAACTAAGATGGCTGGACAGCTTGAAATCCTTATAAATTGGGGAGCAGACATGGAAGTCAGTTCACATTCAACAGCGACTGCCTTCCCATTCTTCTTACATTTACAGTAATGGATTTGAGGGCTTCCAAGTGTCCTACGCTATTGATTGGAGATTTTAATGAGCTTTAAATTACTGAAGAGGTTTATGGGTCAGGTGCCTTCGGCAGAGGGATTCTTCATAGACGCTGGAACTGGGGGTCAAAAGCTGCTCCTGAAGCCACGCAAGTGGGACGCCTGAGTCTCCGGCTGCCAAGCGCCCGAGTGCCCTTGCCTTGCCCTGCTTATCTGAAGAGGCTGTCAGCATGTTCTATAACTAGTGGAAACCACTTTAGAGCTGGAGCCAGACACTGAGGTGCCGGGGTCCACATTTCATTTCTGTGCATGGGAAAGTTCGGAAGCAGATACGGCCAGATCCTTCTCCCAGTAACATTTTTTTGCCTATCTAGTTCTCAGCCCTGAGCTGGCATGTCTGAAGATTGACATAGGCCCTGCTGTTTGTAGATTGGTTTTTTTCCTAGGAAAGAGAAGAATTTGGCCATCACAAAGTGTTGCAAAAGGTTAAGCCGTAGCAGTTTTTAGTGCAATCTGAGAATTTTAATTGTATGTTTGCAGAGAATTTGAGCTCCACTGTGGGAAACGTATCCCAGTGCACTCCATAACTGAAGATCTAGCTAAACTTCAGTGGCAGGGTGTGTGAAATTCATCCCATTAACAGACCTATTTGGGTGTAATGACGTCCAAGAAGCATATTGGAAAGTTGTTCTAAACTGGTTCCTTTTAAACTGTGTAATTAAACAAGTTGTTCATTAAGAAGTGGCACTAACGAAGCTTGGTTTCATTGGGATTTGTAGTCTGTCCCTTGCATACTTCCCTATAACGATCCTATCTGTGCTGGGTGATTTCCCATGGTCTCCCCGTCTTAGTCGCTGCTGCTCCCTTGCACGCTCCCATGCAAGGTGGTGGTGGCTGCCCACATGCTCCCAGTCTCCCTTTGGGGAAACGGATCTGCCTCTGGTCCCACGCTGCAGAGCGGCTGCTGTGGAACTCCAGGTTCGAGGCCTCTCTTCCTCTCGGTTATCAGAAAGTGAGCTCAGAAGGTGTGCGAGGAGGGACCGGGCGCCTTCCAAACGGATGTGCAGGGTGATGGTTTCTTCAGCAGGCAAGGTGAGAGCTTGCTCACTCGAAGGTGTGCCCAGTTACACTGTGGGCTCTGTGGAAAGAGCATTCCCTTTCTCTGTGCTAAGTTGGGAGTGCTTTGGTCCCCAAGAACCAGGCAAAGCCAACCTCCTCCCGCTGCCCCAGGCAGCCAGCAGACAGGTGAAGGTGCCACCTTTACGGCAGGGACACGTTCCCAGACTGAGCGCTGCGTCATTTCTCACATCCTCTGTGCCCTCTCGTCTCGGCGCCCCGAGGTTCCCATGGAAGCCAAGGACAGTTTGTCATTGACAACACAACAAACAAACCTGGGCCCATGGGCTCAACGCGACAGGTTGTGCTGTCACTTGAAGTAACCAAGATGTGTGTTCCAAACGGCTGCCCTGCACTAGGAAATCGGAAATGTGGCAGCGTTAGCATCCTAACTTCTCTTTCTGGATTCATGGGTAGGATAAACTCACCCCTAGGTCTGATGCTTGGTTTCGCCCTCCGCTTCCTTAAAACTTTTCTTTCATCACGACCTTGGGATAGTCAATTATTTCTGCTTTGTTTTCGCAAGCGTAAGCAGGACCAGCAGCACTTCCCCGCTTTGGAAGGGTGCTGCGGAGGTGGGTACGGCAGGATTCCAGAGGTACAGGGGTGGTGCGGTACGAGATTCCCCCAGGAATGCTGTGTGAGCAAGTGGTCCTACACACGAGTGATCACATCTCACCTAAAGATGGAATAAAAGAGCTTTGAGTCATGAACACTTTGCAAGTGCAGATATTGGGAGTTCCTTTGTCAGGCAAAGCAATATTATTTTAAGGGAAGGAGAATGTTTTCCTAGGGACAGGTTGAGCTCCTTAAGAAACACTTCAGATATTATTACTTTACACAGATTCCTGGTTGGGGAAAACCAGCGTTTAAAACCAGCCAGAACTGTTAAAATTTATGGTATCAAAATATATTCTGTCAAAATATTTATACCATAAACTAGGATCGTTAACTGTCCCCTCATACAGCTCTTGGGAAAGGAGGGAGAGGAATCTGAGATGTCTGATGTGTAAATTCCTTCATTTATCGCTGGTTTATTCCCTGGCATCGCAACAAAAAGTGGCTTTAGAGTTTGAATGAATATAGATCTAAAGGAATTCCTGTTGTTGAACACTGCTTCTGTGGGCTAAAGGGGTGTTTTCTAAGTGACATATTTCCAGAGGCACCTACACACATACTTGACGCCCCAACCCACATGCCGGCACATGTTATTAGCCTACAATTACTCTTCAGGAGTTGAGCAAGCCGATTCTGCTCCCGTCGAATTGTGTGGCAGCAGAAAGGGTCCTGGGGGGTTCAGGTGTGAAAATACACGGCTAAAATACATACGCGCTGAGACCCCGGTGCTCTCATCTTCATGGCTTTGCTTTGCCTTTGATGTAAAGCCGTGCAAAGTTCGTGTAAAGCTAGACACAGATCCTCAATTCCAGCGTCCAGCACATCCCCGTGAAACCTCCCCTCAGCCTTTTTTTGGTCCGACAGTGTTTAATCAGAAGGTCGCAGGGATATGCCCATTATTGCCGAGGCTCCCCCTGTGGGGTGCTTGTCTGTCCACCGGGAGCGGAGTGGTGGCAGTGACGGAGGGACAGGGCGTCCTGCACCTCCCCGGGAGCTGCAACGGGGCTGCAACAGGGACCGCAACAGGGACCGCTGGTCTCTAATTCCCACCACCATCTGCGCCCCCCAGGCATCAGCAATGAACTTTTTTGCTACCAGATCACTCCAGGGAAAGCAAACAGTACCACAGTCTTTCATAAAAATGAATTGTTCTGCTTCCTGGAATTATTGCTTTCTGTCTTATCACTTATCTATTAATTACCCGTGCTTTTGGATGGAAAGCAGCAGATAGACAGGAACGCATTACACACATGATTTAAGACGCAGGGTTACAGCGTCACTTTCTTTTATTATTTCACAGAAGTTTGGATCTAACGTAGCAATTGTTAATATTTGCGTTCGTTTGACTGTGAATGCCTGGAAAAAAAAGGCATCTATGAATTTATTTGTCTTGGCAAAGGCAGTGCAATACATACAATGCATCTTTAGTTTTTGTAACAAGTTGAAAACCAGCCTGGAAGCGGGGATATCTGGAGACTGGGGTGAAGGACTTCCCGGGGTAAGAACCCCCAGCGGGGAGCGGGTGTTGAACTGGACCCTATTTCCAGTGGAGGTGCTGGAGTGGGGTCCTGGGCTGCGTTCCCAAGCCTCTGCCAACCCCAACTCATGAGATCCCCACTAAAATCCAGCAAATGCTTATTAAGTCGTAACAGGGGAGTTCTTTTTCTCTGCCTTCTCGCTTTTGCACTGTTGGGGTTCCTGCGTTTTAGGCTTTTCTCTGTAACCATGAAGTCTAGAAAATGCCTTCTGAAAAAAATGAAAGTTGAGATTCTGGTATATTCACAGGTCTCCCAGGACCAAGGCCTTACAAAAACAATCAACTATGAGGATACGTTTGTGAGAGTTGGCAATGGCAAGGTTTTTATGTCCAAGTGCTTGTGCAAGTAAAAGCCCAGATTTTCATTTGTCTGAAAATTATATGGTGTGATAAGGAAACAAAAAGTGCACGAAAAATATGGCCAAGAAAAAGCAGCCTGCAGTTTCAGAGATGGGGCGAAGGCCCTGTAAAAATGTGTTCCATTAAGTAAACGAAACGACGGTTTTCCAGGTAATGCAGGGGGTGATTCAGCCCTTTCTGTTTTCCTGGGACATCAGCGTGCGAGGAGACACCTTTTCCAGCATGGGGATGTACAGTGAGGGTGTGCAAGAAGTACCCCGCAAAGTCAAAACTTCTCTAAATATCCCAGACCAGTGCCTGCAAGTTTGTCCATGTTATTAAATGAAAGAAGGGGAAAAAAAAAAATCTGCTGTTTCTTTAAAGAGCAGATGAAATCCTGCAGATTTTAAGGGATTGTTGGGCATTTAAGGCTTCAATCCCACCGCCGCTGGGGGTGTGCGGGGACCGACTGTGCCGGCAGAGTCACCGCGCCGCAGCACTGCTGTGTTCCTGCGGGTGGGAGCAAGGCTGTAGCTCATCGGAGGTGGCAGCAAGGACCACCTGTCTCACCGGAAAATGCCATTGCTGGAGTGATTAACCTCAGAAATACCTGGAGACGCTGGGGAGAGACAACTCGTAAATAGGGCTGATGGAAAAACGCACTGATCGTTGCTCTCTGGGCTTCGGGCCAAGAGGCGTTGGGCCTGGCGCTCTGCTATCTTGTTTGACCATTTCCACCAGTCCTGTGGGGATAAATGAAGCCACTGAGGTTTGATAGCCTGCTGCAAACATTTTGTTCCTATTTTGCAACATGTCAGTCTTTAAAAGACGCCAGTGTGCAGAGTGCAGGGCGGTGGAAATACATCCTCACAACACGCAGAGCCCTGGTTCCCAAACGGCAGCCACCAGTGACCCTGGAGGCCATGGGAAGGAGCCTGCAGCTCGTCTGCAAACTGCTGTCAACCAGAAAAGTTACCTCTCTGTCCCGCTGCTCTCCTTTAGGGGCTGGCTGAGGCGTGTGGTGGTCCGCAGGAGGCTCTCCATGCTCCACAGCACAGGTTTGGGAGCCATTGAGCAAAGCATCGGGCAGGTGGTTTGGGAACCAACGGGAACAAATAGTTCCCTTGGGGTGGGAGCATCCATGCTGTGGGCAAGACTGGGCGAGGGAGATGTTCGATCTTCTGAGGAGTCTTTTCCAGCTCTACCTCTCCTTTTACAACACCTTGATTCACCCTGTGGGCGTTTCCTTCCTGCTGTGATGGCCCTGCCTGCTCCTTTACCATTAGGATGAGCCTGGGACGCGGACAAGCCTAAGGATGAGCCTTTGCTGTGACAGCACGTGAAGATGGGGGCTCCCCAAGCTGCTGCCTGCAGTGCCCGTGTGTGCCTCTGCCTTCGCACTGTGCTCCTGTCACTCCATCTCTTCTGATACCGGGAGAGGAAATTGCTATGTTGGCTGAGCCAGGAGCCCAAGGCAGGTTCCAAAACCTGCCTCAGCAGCTCACACCAAGCCTGGCTCTACACGCTGCCAGGCGAGACAGTCACCCAAATACACCGTCCGCTGGCGGGCAGCGCTGCCAGGTCCTGGAGCCCCTTTGCAGAGGGGTGAGGGAGCGGGTTTGGCTGGCATGGAGGAAAGGAGAGGCGTGCTGGGATTTCGCTGTTACTGATATGCAAGGCCAAAGTGTTTCTTTTTTTTTTTTTTCCCTCTCAAAAATGTCTATAATGGTTTACGCAGGCAGGGTTTGAATGTCCTCAGGCAGCAGATGTGTCAGTAGTTAGTGATCGCTTGTTACTCTCTGGCACCGTAGCAGGAGCGGTGCCAAAGCTTTCGTTGCGAAATCAAAACCCACGTGAGCCCGGTGTCACTGACGTGAGAAAGAGGTCAGGTTCAGAAAAACCTGCAGAGCACAGGGGCTTGAACCCGAGGACGTCTCGAACAGCCCCGAGCTGTTCAAGAGTATTTTTCAACTTGCCCACGCTTCTGCTTTCCATGATTGATAGAAGCCTGGGGTTTTTTTCAGCTAAGACTACACCTAGGTTTTCAGAGGAACTAAAAAAATGTCAAGCATGTGTAAAACTGGGGATCCCGGAGAAGTTGTCTCAGTTAACAGGAGCACTCTAGGCAGGAGACAAAGTGACCCTGCGGAGCATGGCTAGAGCTGCGCTGAGCTGCACCATCACCTCACCGTGACCACGTGCAGGACACAACCCTCCGAAGCCACCTGCTAGGGCCCCCCCAAAATGGGTGGTAGGTTCCTTTCAGGGTGGGCGCAGGTTGTAAGAGGCTTCTCCTGCAATTAGGATGTTTAACCCTCTGTGCTTGTAGGATGTTGGTGTTAAGCAAATCTCCTTGAAAAGCTCTGGGCGTGGGCTGAGCTCCCAGTTTTCCTGTGAAGAGGCTTCATGGTACCAAGACAGCCCTTTGTGGACTGGTATATTTTCTGAAAGGACATTGGGGCATAGATAAGAGTGTTTCCAAAGCTATTTGTGTCCCAGCCAAAGGGCCCGGGAATGGGAGCAGACCTGCATTTTATCTCCCAGTGGGAAATGAGTAAAATCAGTTTTCTGAAAGGACAGGGTGAGACTGGATGTTTAATAGCCCAACCCCCTGAGTTACAGATGGAGCTAGTTGAAAGTTGGACTTCAGTGGCCAGGCATTGTGTTCCCTCTCTCCTAAACAGTCCCAAAGATGGATCAATAAAGATCACCCAGGGTTTTGACTGGATTAAAATCAGGTTTTTATGGTGGATTCATCTCCCTTTTCTGTCATTATTTCCCTTTCTCAGCATAAGAGGAATCAGGAAACTGTGTGGCAGTGCAGGATGCTGGCAGGGTTTCTGGCTTGCCTGCAGAAGAAGAGGGGGGCTGGAGGAGCCAAAGCCTTTATATATAAGTAGGATGAATGAACCAACCTCCAAAGGAAAACTTTTCTTTTCAGAAGCACTTAAGCCAATGTTGTGTCCCGATCTCCGGTCAGGGGGATTTGAGCATCTGATTCCATCTTGGAGAGCTGAGTCATGTGAAGGCTGCAAATCTGATTCTCCGTCTGTGACCAGACTTCTAGGCTTCAGTGGCAGGCAGGGTTTGGCCTTATCCAGTCATCCAAAATACATCTACTTGTCTCAAGTGAAATCTAATTTGGCACTTTTTTGAGATTTGGCCATCGTTAATTATGCCTGCAATTAAAGGCATAATGTAGGCTCCGAGAGCTGAGGAACTTGAGTCTGCTGCAGAGTCAGGGCTTGGCTTTGAAAAATATTTTGAGATGCCATTCTTACAGAAGACGTGGTACCGGGCTCTTTATTTAGGACAAGTCCTAATGGGCATTTGGCTCGAGACATAACTAATAGTTACACCGGCTATTTAAACGCAACCTGAGAGATTATAGGTTGGCAATGTGTGTTAAACAAAACCATCTACTTCTGCAGCATTGAAATGAAATTTAAATCACGCAGCTAAACCAATGCACCGAGAAGCAGTGAGACATCAAGCTAGCAGAAAGCTGGTAGCCGTTGTTTGCTGTCCGAACTCTGATTTGTTACTTTAAAAAGCTGCCTCTTACTTACTTGATTTTTCTAGTGTGATCTTACAAAGCATAGCCCTCCTACTCCCCTTGGAAAAGCAGGAAAGCATATTAAGAGCACTGATAAAAGGTAAACAAACCAGGAGACACAAAGTTGCTTGATATGCTCTAATTGAGCTAGTTTCCTTACTTCAGCTTTGAAAAGGAACAGCCATAAGGCATTCTTGAGAGAGCCAAGTGAACTGTTGTTATCTCAAAAAGGTCTCCTTAATGTCTCGCTTGTGGGGGCTCCAAGTCTGCTCCGGCCATTGCCTGGAAGTCTAAGAAAAGAAGTCTACTGGCCTCTGTGATAAAGCACCCATTTTTAGGTCTTGGGAAGGATGGGGCTGTTGACAGTTCATTCCTGTGAAAATTCAGTGCGGTCCAGTCTCCTGATTGTAAATGGAAGGAATATATGGCAGCACTAATGCAAAAGGTATGTGATTAGATAGTCCCGTCTGCTATCTGCCCTAGCTTTCTGCTGATAGGCAGCTCGCGCTGGTGCTAAATGGGAGCCATCAGAGTTGCCAGACTGACGCCAGGCCCTTCATCAACTGCCTCACAGATAAGGGGAGAAGGCTGCAATCTTCACGTAACACAATGTTTCCCCAGTGGGTGAACTTGAGTATTCCTGGCTGCATCTTTCACAGACATCTTGCGGAGCCAGTGAGGGGATAATATATAGTTTCATACTGTAAGGAGTCCAAAAGTTCAGTGTGAGAGATCCTGTCTCAGCCACACGCAGCTCACGGTTATCTGCCCGGGCTTTAACCTTCTCTTGAACAAGACTAGATACGATGCCAGCGGAAGAAGACCGGTGAAGAGCGGAAGGTGCCGGCGCTCCAGGCTCTGAGCTGCCCCGCATTCCTTGGCCGGTGGGAGCCTGCCCGGCCGCAGCACACCCTGTGCGATACCTCACCTCAAACCTCGTGCTCGCAGTAGAGGCAAAAATAGAAAAAAATGATCTGCTGTAAAGGATCCACTTAGGCTCCACGGGGTTGCTCCGAGAATGCGTTGACAAGGGTCCCCATCGGCAGACTGGTCCTGGCTCTGCCCTGGCAGGTGAGCAGCCTCCAGTCACTACTGGTCTGAGCCCTGAAAGGCCACTGTAGGGCAGAGTGAAGGTGGCTTCAGCACGTACACGATGACATCTCCAGGTTGCGGGTTGCTCCAGTTTGTTCTCTGAACTCTGTGTATCTGTTCCGGTTGGAGTGGAGCAGTTTCTTGTTTACCTGAGGCTTTGTGTAGCAGTCGTAGGGTTTGGTCCATAAACCTATTGTGTTGACCCAAAAAGGTGTTCTTCTGTGGGCCTCCCACCCGCATAATACTCAAGTCTTTGGAGGTGCAACCCAGCAAAATCAGCTATCTCAACCTGTGTGGCCACTTCTGGTTTCTGCTGCTGCTGCTTGGGAGCTGGAATAAGGGTCGCAGCCTGTCTCTGCCCTTTACATGGGGCATGGAGCAAGTGGAGGTAGATGCTCCTGGTGCCACAGCCGCCTCTGCAGATTGCCAGGGATCTAGGTGGGCACAGCAGTTGCTTCCACCGTTAGCTTCACTGCATGCAGACAGCTCCAGTGGATAATCCTTCTAAAGGCTTGTCCGTGTGGCTGTTAGGACTAAGGCAGTACATGAAGACCTTCATGAAATCTGTAAATCCTCCACAATGAAAAGGAGTGCAATTCGTATCTCAGATACGCTAGTTCCAGTCAGATAGTCCAGAAAATGATTTGAAGGCGCCTATGTATGTTATACCATCAAATGCCAGCTGTTTCTAGGAATGTGCTGGAAGCACTAGGTAGACCTGAACGCTACAGAGACAATTGTGTTTCCTCCTTAAGCCTTATCTTCTTCCACACCCTAGAAAAACCTTGGAGCTTATTCATTCATTAAAACAGAAGGGAACTTTCCTCTAATCTTTTCACAGTGACTCATACGCTCTGTCAGAGCTGCCATCGGAGGCGTGACCAAAGCACGTGTACGTTGACCCAAGTTTTCTCTTGTCTTTTCAGCCTGGGTGCCCTGAGCGGTGTTTCCGTAGCAGAGTGGATTTCCACACTGGCTACCTGGCCACGTGTGTGCCAAGCAGTGGGGTGACGCTCGCAGCTAGTCCTGGGGCTGGAATATGAGTTACTTGGGTGTAAAGCAAGCGTGTGCGTGCCTGCCTTTGGTGCAAACAGTCTCTTGATCAGAAGGTGACCATCCCCATGGCCAAACGTGGTGTGACACAGCCAGCGGGGCAGCTCGTGAGGGACGGCTGGCGAGCACAGCGGTGCGCTCCACCAGAGCTATGTGTGGGCTCATGTTAGTCATTGTTTGCAAGTATTTGAGTGATGGCCAGGACCGATATAAATGTCCACAGAGCCTTCAAGATTCATAACTGTCGTCACAGAAGAGCCTCCTACTGAAAATCCTTAACCTTAAATCCTTAAATCCAGGAGTCAGGCCTTTATTGGCAGCTGTTTGCTGCAGGCACCCAGGGCAGGGCTGCGAGCGGCTCCCCGTCGGTCTGCCGGCAGCTCCCGCTGCAGCCCGGCCTCTCGGCTGGAAGTTCCGACAAGCCCCATAGTTGGATGTTACAAGCAGTAGGTGTGAAACTCAGTTTAACTGAGCAGATCTGCAAACAGGAAAAAAAAAATAGGGGTGACATTTGCAGCAGACATTGCACTCGGTAAATAACATGCCTCGGCTCATTGCACTGCATTTATTTGGTGCTGGTTTTGTTCTTCTCTTCCTATGTGCTTTTCTTCCTCTCTCTTTTTTTAAAAAACTGTTTTGTGCTTGTTTTTACTGTCTTTTCCATGGAGTAACTGTACACCAGTAATTTTGCAGCGAGATAACTGTAAGATTTCACGTGAAGTTCATTTCTGATTTCTTTTAGCTTGCCAATTTAAGAAGCTACGTGAAGCTGGAAATAAGTCTGAGTGGTTTCTTAAAATGTATGACTCAGGTGCAACGCATTGCTTAATATAAAAAAGAAATGAGCATTGTTTTGGGGGACTGATGGACGGCACTAGCTGTAGCATCCCATGCGTGGCTGTCTCAGTCTGGTGCGTCACCTCCTCCAGCCGTAAGAGCCAAAAGAGTGTCCGGAAAGGAAAAAGGAATAAAAAGGTGCTTCTTGCATGCGTGCTGGGAGCCTGTATTTCTGCATGTGTTAGGCCAGGTTTTAGAAGCAACTTTAGAATTTCAACTGTCATTTTCACCCCTGAAAGAAGCAGGGTGACACATGCTTTCCAGCGAAAGCTGTCTCGTTGGACATTACAACCACCTACACGTTATGGACATCCTGTCCGATGTTGGTGCAGTGGAGTGTGGGCTGCTCATTTCTGGGAGCAAATTTGAAAGCCAAGTTTAAACACGCAGACCACTGTTTATTTCAGTGAATCATGCATGCTTAGGACCTGATCCTGCTAGCTTCAGAACATCTCCTGGGAGATCTTGAGAGCTCTCACTGATAATGCAATTACCCCTTTTCCATTGGAAGACTAAGGCGACAGCTCTGTTGCTTGGAGAATTGCAAGAGAGGGCTCGGTGGTTTGGGTTCTGCTTATGAAAACCCATTAGGGGCTAGCTCACCCCGTTAATTGCCCAAGTAGCATCTCGCAATGTGCATAGAGGTGCACAAACAAGTGGTTACGTGACCAACAGATGCAGTGAAACACATACATAGGTGCACAGCCATGGGTTGTTTCTGTTGTTTGCTTGCTGCTGGTATCACAGGAAGAGTTTACGGAGCTGCCTTCAAGACCGTCACCATTTGCAGCGGCAGAACCCATCCACCTGGGAGATGACCGCAGCCACAGCAGTACATTTTCTCCCATCACGTTGTCCGTTTCCAGCCTGGGGAAAGCTCAGAGCTGCCAGTGACAGGACTCTCAGGGATTTCTATGGGTTTTGAATCCAGCTCTGATTTACTCCAAATCGTTCGTCACCTTTTTCTTTTTATTCAGACAGAGCAGATCTTGTTGCTAACCGTTGGGCAAGATCTGATAAACCCGGCACAAGCAGGGTCCCTTATGAAGCAACTGAAGTGCATACCTGTATTCAGGAGGTTTTATCTCTCTTTCACCATACCTCCTGTTAGTTGCTTGGCAACAAGAATAATATTGCACACACACATGTTATATTAGGTATTACCTGCAGTTAGAATATATTTATCATGTTCACTTAGCAGATTCAAACCCTGCCATTTTGAACACTGCACTAGTTGCCGCACGGAGCAGCTGCCAAAAAGGAGGCAGTTCACTGTGTTAAAGGAATGAGTCACATTCTTACACACTCGACAGGATTAGACATTTCACTCTTTAATGCTTAAATGGAAGGTCATTAAAACAGCCCTGTGGTTTGGGGAGGATAGCAATTCCATAATATGCTTATTTTGGTGGCAAGAGAAAAGCTTGGTTTGAATCTAACTTGGTTCACACTATATCACGGCAGAACAGAGCAGCGCTGGCTCTGTTTTGCATTGGAGGGTGCAGTCAGTCTTTGCTGACCCTGTCCTTGCTTTGTGGTGGCCAGTCACGTCTCAGAAAAGCGAGGGCTTCACTGAGATTATTTACGATTTATACTGTGGCCGTGGCAGGGTCCTCCACCACCAGAAGCTGGTGGTGCCACAGGCAGGCACACGGGAGCCCCTGCTCTGAGAGCGCACGGTCCAGGGGTCAGGCAAAGTAAGGGACATGGGAAACACCGGGGAGAGATCAAGGCTTGAGGGAAACTGCTGTGTTTTCCGTAGGCTCAGTGGTCATCGTGTTTTCCAGAGAGAGGTTTTAGAAAGCCATTGCTACTCCCCCACACCTCTGGAGGTAGAGTCTTTCTTGCTTATTGTGATATGATGAGCACCAGAAATAACGAAGCTCTGGTTTCCTCTGTGTTTTTGCCTTGTGGTTGGATTTCTGATAACAAAGAAAGCGCAACCTCCAAGTCAAGCTTTTCCTAACGCACTATTTTCGTCCTCCCAGTGGATTCTTTGGTGTCGCACCTTCTGAGCTCGTAGTTTGGCCTTTCCCCAGCAGCGGTGCTCCGAGGCTGTCTTCCTCCCGGCTGCGATGTTCAGAGAGCCCATTACACGTGGTGGAGCTGAGCCTGCCAGGCTGCTGCTGAATTAGGTGGTGACTGACCCGTGATCTTAAAAACCACTGCCGTGGTTGCGAGGAACACGTGCACGGGTGCACACATCCACTGAGAACGACTACATAAGCTTTTGTTTTCTTAGAAAAATATGAGAAGTGTTATATACTGGATAAGGCCATGTAAAGTATTCTCTCCCACTCTCCCAAATCAAGGCCGGAGAAGGGCTCGGGAGGAGGCTGGAGCGGCCGCGGTGGGGCTGGCTGACCCAGTGCCGGAGCAAGACGTGGAAAGCACATGCTGAAAGCAGCGGCCACTTAGGGCTGGGTGCTGTTACAGGGTACAAAGCATCTGCAGCAGTTTGAGGAAAAGCACCATGAAAATCGTTTTCACAGCTAAACATCCCCATATATCTGAAATATGTCAGTCTGCGTCTCTATCACAGGCGCCAACTGTTGCTTCAGTCTGATGGAGCTATGAGCAATTCATAAAACCAAATGTCTTTCGCCTTCTAATGGAGTGGTTGAAGCTGAGGGATGGATGATGAAACACGTTTCTCTTTAATCTGCCTGGATTAGGTATGTTTCATTGCTCACTGGGAAGAAACTTCAACAGGGTAAGTGATGTTAACAGCAAGTAATCTGATGGTGCCAAAGCAAGTTCCTACAGATCAGTCACATGGAGCTGGTGGAAGAGGCAAAGCTTTGCTCTGCAGTGAGCAAGGGGAATGCGCTCCCGGTCTGTCAGCTGAAATACGTGAACAGTATGTTCTGAAGGCCAAGGGCAAGTGGCGAAGGTACCAGCCCTGATCTGTGGGCAAACAATGATTTCCTTTAAGAATAGGGGAGAAAATAGAGGTGACCTACCACAGTGTCGGTTAGGGGGAGGGTTTAATGCCAGGAGAGGCAGTTATTACATCGAAATGAAGCTGCTAGGCTTTCTTGATGGTTGAGATACTAGAAGAAAGTGAAAACTGTAGTTATTTGAAGATTTTGAGTGAAAGATGTGTTGTTTTAAAAATTACTGATTTTTAGGCTAAGGTCTATTATGGGAGGTGGGGAGCGCGGCAAACGCTGTTTTATGGTTTGTGAGTGCTTGGAGTTCAACACTTGGCTTGCGCCGTTTCTTGTTTCACCAAGATGTCTATTAATTTTATAAGTTTTTAAAAGGAAAAGGACTAAACCCCTCTGTTCTTTCAGAGATCCATACCAGAATGGCATGTGTTTAACTTTTTCTGTTGGTCAGAAAACAACTGTGTGTTGGTTTTGCATACATCCCATTCCAAAATTGCTGCTAGATTCTGGTTTTGGCTTGTCTAGCACAGATCCAGAGCAACTCCATTGGCTTCAGGTATTACTCAGAGCAATATCTGGCACACAGTCGTCTTCTGTTTCCTTGGGAGATTTGAACCTGTCTGTAGGTTGGGTGTTGTACTTGCCTTCATATAGTCTAAATATCATCTCATCCGCTACCAAAGTAGCTCTTAGCCTCTTCCTGTGATCCCGCTATGTTGCCTGCTGCTGGACACCCTTGGGCATATCAGCAGTGGCTTCACCCTGAGAGTCTGATCCTGTGCCTGGAGTGAGATTTAAAGGTGGATGGGCAGCACAGGGTACAACTGTGCTTTCATACACGTTGGCTGCTTGAATTGGACCTTAGACTCCCAAATAACTGAAGTGCTTTTCTCTTGAAGCATAAAGCTTATGTTCTGCGGAACCTGATGGGGCCAGCAGAGAAAATGTTGATACCAGAGGACTGTCTCAACCTCCTGTCAAGACTCCTGACTTCCAGCTTTGTGCATTAACCACAGGGCCAGCCCTTGTCCCTTTTGATACGACCATTTATTTGTAGACCAAAAGGAAGCTGATGAAAGCCACCAAACAGCATTCAAAGAAAGCATCTGCTGTGCATACAGACCTCCATTCAACCGAGCGCCAGGACGGGCAGACTGGGCTGTTGTGTGAAACAGCTCCTCTGTGCCACCGCAGAGCTGGTGGCGTTTCAGTGGTGGATAATGACTACATGTGCTTTGGAGAGCTCTCGGGGGTGAAAAGGCTCCATGCAATTGTAGAATCTTTTTTCCCCTCCAAGGCCAGCGTTTGGCTTGGACTATCTGAAGCAGTTAAGTTTATTAATAGTCTGTTTCTGGAGCCAAAGTGACTCCATAGAGGGGAGTTACTCCCTGCAAAACAAAACAGGAAAAGAAAACAATGTCCAACTCCTCCGTTCTGGAGGGGCGCTCAGAAGGCAGCATTGTTCCACCTTCTCACATGAAGCAGAGGAGACCCAAGACAGAGCAGCCATTGCAGGAGGAGCACGACGTGGTCCAGCACAGAGACGCTCTGTGGTGGGAGGGACATAGAGACTCATTCAGGAGTGAAATATGACTGCCTCTTTTGAAAATGACTCTGTTCCTGGCCAAGTCACTGGCTTACGCATTCAGCAAGAGAATCAAAGGGAGGAACTTCACAGGCAGGAGCACAGTCTGTTATTTGATGGGATCCAAGTGCTCGTACACTTGGAAGGCAGCAGGATACGGGAATTACCGTCATGGTTCGTGAGGTGTATGCCCGACGGTGAGACTTGCACCATCTACAAAAGTGCAGTGTAGCTTTTAAGTGTCTTGCAAAGCTGAGGTTTTGTGTGGCTTCTCTATTTGGGAACCAGTTCACTCTTTTTTCAGCCCTCTGCCGTTGGTTTCCACCCTTCATCAGCACTGCAGGTTTCCCACCTTACACACAGCTTGTGGCTGGGTCCTTGCAGACTTGGGGAGAACATGCATCAGGATGGCAAAGGAGATACAGAAGTCCCAGGTGAAGACAACAGTTGAACAGTCAGATGGATGGCTCTTCTTCCAGGGACTGTGAAGATTAAAGGAAGCCTCTCAGCTCAGGAGAGCCTGGGAGGAAGACGACGTTTCTTTTTGCATCTGACGTTGTGGGGTTTTTTTGATGATGACTTCCAAGTCTTCTTCCCATCCTGGCTAATAAAGCTATGTGGGCTGAAAAGGACACGGGTAGAGAAAGTAGGCTCGTTCCAGCTCTCCATAGTAAGCAACCTGGTGTTGTGAAACACTGGAGACAGTTGCTCATTAGAAAAATAGAGCGGGGAGCTTTTCCCATGGCAGGGAGTTCTCCCTAGAAATGTTCTTCATCATGAAAAACCCAACATCATCCAGCTCCTGCCTTTCCCCTCCTCTGACTAAATATAAAATACTCTTCACATGCCTCGTTCCACTGGGATTCTGTAGCGGTTTGAGCATGGCTGGCTTTTTTCACTGCCGTATTTCAACATATGCCCCTTATGACAGACAGCAATGTGCCTTTCATCAGTTTTAGCTCTTGGGTTAATTTTGCCTACGGAGGAAGAATAAGCTGTAAACATCCCTCGGACAGAGGCGCTGAAGTCTGAGATGAGTTTGGGGAATTACAGTATTACAAAATAGCATGAATTTTAGGGACAGTGCAAGGTATCCACTTAATGACAACTTCAAGTTCCAGCAGTTCCAGTAAGGAAGAGTTATAACAACATTAAATCTGGGATAAAAAGGGATTATTGGCAGTTGTAAAGTTTTGGGGAAAAGGTTTGTTCTAGTTCTGAATAAAACAAATGGTTCACAATTTTTCTGGGAAATGAGGATTTGAACAAAAATGTTGGTTGGGTTGAATGCATGGTTGGATTTCCTCTCAAAACTTTGTAGCGTTTCAGAAATAGAATGAAACGTCGTTTAGAAACGGAGATGATTTTCAACTCAAAAGTGTCAAAATGCTTCATTTTGAAACGCTTTGAATTTTCTTGTAATTGAAATTCAGCACCCATATTATAAGGAAGTGACCAACCTTGGGCTGGTGCACGTCTGAGACAGCTCATTTTGAATCTTTAACTTCAGATCACTCATCTGGGTGGAGAAGCGCGTGACCCATCACCAGCGACGTCTGAGGGAGGGCGAGCTGGCGCGGGGCACCAGGTAGGCTGCACGGCAAATTAACTCGTTATACCACAGGCTCGTCAGCTCCCTTTGAACACCACAAAATTCCTGCTTGTTAGTCACTATTTATACAGTTGGGCACAGATTCTTTCTTAAGCATTCACATATTTTATGAAGTTAGAAAAGACTTTTAAGATGCAAAAACCCTGATGTTTTTAATGAGTTTAACAATAAACAGGCAGAGACTAAAGCGTGCGTAGTCCTCGGGTCAAACCCGCACCGACTTTCCACTGGCCTCAGCGCAGAGCGGCTTGGAGCTCCTGCTTTCACTTCCAAATCACGCTGGGCTGGTGAAAACAGAGTTTTCCCTGATGCTTCACACATAAATGAAGAATTTTGGAGTACTGACGGGTCACTCGGAGCTGGCTAATGGCTCATCGGCGTGTGCTGGGCGCTGCTTTGGTTTATTTCATGCAGAGGAACTCTGTTGTTTGATGTGTCCAGCGCAGCGAGGTGCAGAACTGGCAGCAGAAAACTTTCTTCACGTGCCTTTACATTAAACTGAGGCAGCTTAATTGTTACTCAGCGAGAGCACAAATCTGCAGCAGAGGCATCGCAGCGGCTCCAGGGAGAGGAGCTCAGATTAAAGAGCTGGCAGGGAAAGACCCTTACGCAAACGCAGAAAGATCATTCAGAAATATTCATAAAACACAGGAAGAATCTTTAAATATTTATTAAAAACGAAGTTTGAATGTTAATTCCCCCTCACGCATCACCCGTGAAAGAGATTCCAGAGATGAGGAAATGAAACCACAAAGCCAGTAAGTGATTTGCCCGAGGCATCAGCCATAAATCAGGCTCTGAACTTGAGATCGGCTCTTCCTGCTCCCTCCATCACCTTTCCTGACTCTGTGTCCTCTCCTGGATTAGGCGAAGGGCTGTGCTTATGCCCACATTCCCCAAGTGCCACCCGGGAGTGATGCCCATCAGGTTTCAGACCTGAGTTCTGCAGTGACAGACGAACCCTGCAACTACACGGGGAGCACCAGGCAGCGGCCGTGATCTTGTTACTTCTCCCAAATGTTAGTTAGCACGCTGAGATGAAATGACTTGTCCTCTCCAGCTTGTGTTTTCATGGCTTTATCGATGAAAACACACCTGAATTTAGTTTGGTAGCGTTTTCTGAGTAATGAGTGGGGAAAATGCTTCGTGTCAGGAGTTTTGTGCTGGAAAAGAGGTTTTTAGTCTGTTTTTAGAGTCTTTCTGGTTTTGCCCGACTGTTTTGTGATTTCCAATTTGGGTCACCCAAGTTCGACGTGTGCGACCATGAGGCCAGCGATGGACTGGGAGACAAACCCGACCGTCTGGATTCCCTTTTGCAAGTCGGTGAAGCCTTGATCCTGGCCTCGGGGAGCACCAGGGAAGAGCTGGGCTCCCTGAAAGCACCAGGGCTGGGTCACCGTCCCTGCACCGTGCTGTGCCGCGCAGCGCAGATGTGCCTCGCGGAGCCTCGCACCAGATACGCTTCCTCCCGTGGGACTCTCCAGATAAGTAGCTTGTGTATTAAAAGTTGTTTACCCCATGCTTAAAGCAGGATGCTTTCCTTATCTGCAGGCAGAGTAAATTCCCCCCAGTGCCTCCACGCCGTCATTCCTGGCCCGCTCCTGACTCCTGAGCTCGCTCAGTGCCGGTGGTGGCTCTGCGTTATCTCCCGGCTGCAGCGCAGACAGACCCTGCCTGGAGCAGCCTCCGGGCTCTGCAATACCAAGACCAATGTCTTCAAAGACTGAAAATTACTCTGTAATTTGAATCTTTAACAACACATGGAAAAATCTACAGGAACTGGCCTGTATCATGTCTCCGAATGGCTTCATAAATATAACACTGAGGAATTTGGATACTTTGGTGTGTGTCCGTGATGGATGTTTGTATTCTAAGAAATGCATTTTCTGTTTTTCCCTATCTCTGCAAAGCAGCTCAAATCCACCGTGCAGCTCCTTTTCCTGTCCTTTCCTCACCTTCCACCCCCGTCCCTTGTCGCCAGTGGCTGTGCACCCGCACCAGAGGGCAGGATTAGCCCCCGTCACTGGTTCCCGAGCCAGTGAGCTCTGGTGGCTCCTCCTGAGCCACCGCTGTTGCTGTCAAACCCCCATCCCCATCTGCCTGAGACGCAGAAGCCACATGTAGAAAGTTCAGATACAAAAAAGCTCGATGGAATGTATTTATCTGAAAACAATAGTGTGTCTGGATGGAAAAATCAGTGTTTTACACCAATCATGTGGTTGTTATTAATGTTTTCCAAAACACCCAGAGGTAGCTTATGTGTTAAGTAAGAGTGGCCTGCGCTATTTTGCTTAAAAAGCAAAATGTGCATCTCTGCACCTAAAATTGCTCTTGCATTTCAGCCCTGTATTGACGCCCAGATGGCTGCCAGAGGAATTTCCCATTCCCCCAAATCTGCAGTCACGGGGCTTGATTTCAGCCCAAGATGCTGCAGCAAGTATTTATGGTTGCGTTTCAACGCTTCTTTTCCATTCCCGTCCTTAAAGCAGGATTGCGTCCTGGACGCGCGGATCGAGCCTGCGCTGTGGCCCTTGCAGCCCTGCTCTGCTTCCCGCTGCCCTGCCTGGGCTGAGATGCCACCCCCAGAGCCGTGCCACCCCCAGAGCCGTGCCACCCCCAGAGCCGTGCCGAGGGCAGCGCCGGTGGGCTACGCCGGGGGAATGCCGGTGGGGACGATGCTCGTGGGCAGCGCAGGGAGGTACGGGGGGGCTCCAGCCGGGTTTTACTCCCCGTGCTTTAACCAGGTGAAGGAGCAAACCCAGTGGAAAGCCGCCGCAGGGAGGAATTGTTTAAAGTGGCTCCAGCAGCAAGGGCCGAGCTGGAGGGTTCATTTCCTCGGCCGTAGCGCTGCTGCAGCCCCAGAAACCCAAGATCCACTGATAGCCATTGAGCAAGGATTTCCATTTTTGGTGCGAGCTCAGACTTAAAATAGACAGTCTTGAGCGAGGAAGAAACTCTGTTGACAGAACATAGGGAACATTCCTCCAGTGTACTTTTGCAAAGGACTATCTCTGTCTTTAATCTCCGCGCCGTTTCCTGCAGGTCTCCGGGGCCCAGCTTCCCTCTCATTGTTAGTGGCGCTTTTGGAAATGACCTCAGGCAGTTTGCAGTGACTGGCGACCCACGGTCAGAATGACTAACCCAGTCTGTCTCCATCCCTTGGACATGTCCCATTGACTAAATAAATGACAGGCACTGACATGTGAATAGAAACAAAAACAGCCTGACAAGTGAAATCTTAACTCTTTGGAGCAAAGAAACTTCTGGATGAGTGTTCAGCCTGCCAGCGGAACGGAGGGGAATCGCTGCAAACAGTCCTGTCCCCGGTAAAAATCCAGCCAGCCTCCCCAAGCTGCTCGGGACAATGCAGATTGGGTAGACAAACACCTCTAATGTTATTATTTTTAATTGTTTAAAATTGTTTTCTGAAGCTTTTTATCTCGGCACTTCTTTAATTAAAAGCGCGGCTGTGTGTTTATATGGCCGTTTGTGTGTCTGGGTTCAGCATGAATAATTCCAGTGAATGATACGGGCAAGGGTTAACGACGTGAGCGCCTGTCACAGGATGGGGCCCTGTATTGTACCCCTAACAGCAGCTCTATAACTCCCCATAGGTGACCCTATAGGTGCTTCCCACCATTCCGGTCCCATCTGACAGGTGATCCTGCTTCCCCCAAGCCTGTATGGAGCCCACCAGCATCCGCTGAAATCAGCTCTCCGGGGGTTTCAGGGGGGATGTAAGCTGTTAGGGGGATGTATGTATTAATGCCTCCCCTAAAGGCCACCAGCGCTGGGTGCTGTCAGACTCCAAGGACTGAATTCCTCATCCGAGTCCGCGCTAACACGTTTATCCGAGCTCCAGCCTCCACCCCAGCTGAGTGACACCAGAGTTTGAGAACATGCCATGCCATCCCAGCGTGATAGATTTTTTTAGGGCCTAGACTAGCTTCTTTTGAAATCTAACAATAGTTTTACCAATAAGAATAGAATTAGTGTTAATAAGCTACATTTGTGGATGTTTTTGGTTGGAAAAGTAGGAAAGTATTCTCTTTAATATAATCAAAATATATTTAAAATGCTGTAATTACAATAATTAATATTGCTGCTTAGCAGTTATTAGCACTTGGTGCATTGTTAGGATGTCTGCATTAGCTAAGGTCTAATAATGAGGTTCATAGAAATCCAAAAGAAGAAAATAATGATATGGGGAGTGGTTGGAGTGCTGTGGTCTGATGGCTTCTTGCTTTAATGTAAGTAACAAATAATTCCCTCTGGCTCTCGGCATTTGTGGATAAGGCCATAAAAAGAGAAAAAAAAAAAAAAAAAAGGGGGAAACCTCAGCTAATAAAAATGCCACCCTTGCTTTACGACTCTGAGAGAAACGTTTGTTGTTTGGCTAATGACGATATTAATAACTTGTGTTGGGATGGTTGATGTCATCCCTTTGTCCTGTGCGTTTAACATTTGCGTCGAGAGTACAGGGACCAGGGCTGTGTTGGGCAGCGTGCGGGGCCGTGGTGGGAGGCTCCGGCGACCCCATGGGTCATTGTCACCAACACTGACTTGGTGTGGCAGCGAGGTGACACGGGAGCAGGGGTGGGCAGCAGCCCGCGGCTGGAGGTGGCTTCGGAAGGTGTTGGCAGGTTTTGCAGCTGAGACAAAAATGATATCCTAACCTGGCTTTGGGGTTTATTTTTTTTAATGCGGCACAATTTATTGTCTTTCCTCCCAAATGACTCTTGCCTTTAGCTGCTGTTGACCAGCTGCTGTCCCCTGCCACAGGGCTGGATGAAGTTCAATGAGGAGAGAACCAGACCTGTGAAAAGCAGGACGAGAATTGCTGGGACTTGGCTCCCTCAGATCCGGCGCCCAAGCCTTCAGCCGAGCTCTTCTGCGCTCGCGCTCACTCCTCTCTCTCTCGATGCTTTTTTGGGCTCAGTTCACCACATCTGATCACTGAACGTTAATCGTTACTCACTCACTCTCCGAATAAGAAGAGGTTGAGAGCTAAAAACCACTCACCTTATGTAAAATTTGTTTTCCTTCAGGTACCGTCACCAGGTTTCTGCTCCAGTCAGCGCTCCATCCTCTCGTTCTCAGCCCGAATTGTGCCAGCATAGCCTGATGAGCCACAGGAAGCCTTCTGCTGTTTCCAGACAGCCGGACAGCCGGACAGCAAGACAGCTTTGCATCCCTGTGCCAGGTCAGCCATAGCGCAGGCTGGACTTTGGGTAGGGTGGGTAGGAGCCAGCGTGCAGAGTCAGGCTGTGTGGTCGGGCACGGCCCCAGGTAATCGCCCACATGAGAAGGTAAATAAATGGCCAGATTTTGGCTGGGCCCTGTCCGCTGAAGGTGATAGGAGCTACGCCAGTTTACACGCTCCAAGGGCTTGGCTGCGAGAGACGCTTGGCACCAAAATACCAGGGAAAAGGTTTCGTGTCATAAACACATGCAGAACTATGGAAAGCCCTGGTAATGGCTCCAAAAGGAGACAGGGAGTCTCCAGAGGAGACCTGCACCTCCAGGGCTGCCTGACTTGGTTGGTGTTTCATCCTGGCACTAACCAACGGGTCTACGCCCACGTGAGTCCGTGCTGGTAGCCAGGGAACGGCTGCCCAGTGGGGAGATGAGCTGCTGGCACCCAGAGAGCCTTAGGGAAGAAGCTGCTGGTTCTGATCATCACGCAGCAGCCTGGGATGTTGGAGCCAGCACTTTCCTGGACAGAGACGGCTTCTCAGCAGAGTTCAAGGTACGGTAGGACCAGCCCCACGGGGTGCCTGCTCAGAGAGGGGTTTTCTTATTCCATGGCGTAGCAATAGGACAGAGAAGATCCCCTGGAGGCCTGACTGGCTTCCAACCACCATCTCCGTTCTCAACAAAGCCTGCTCGGTGTGCTGGGTGTCTGCGAAGCCACTGTGCTACTGCTGGGTCAAACTGTGTACTTCTGTGTCCTGGTGTATGTTTAAAGATGGTTTACTCTCAGTAACACCCAGCAGTGCCAATGACTTTAGGGTCAGCTCCTTTCCTCCCTAATCCTGCTTTCTATTTTCACATACTTCTGCATGAGCAAGCCCTGGAGATCCTGCAGCCAGCTGCCAGCAGAGATACTCAAAATATAGTTTCAACACAAAAAGAGATGTAGTTTTGGTACTTTAGCAATGATTGCCTCTGGCTACCTTTGGTCCAGGCTCAAACCAGAGAAGACAATATTCTCTTTTTCCCTGATGATTTTCATATCCCCATTTTGAGGTCGCAAGAAATGTGGGGAAGCATCAGAGCAGTGCGTGCTGGTCCCACAGACGTGTCCTGGGACCAGCTTTTGAAGCCTGCCTTTTTTTTTCGCCCTTGCTGCATTCAGCCTCTCGGGCCAATGACTCAGTCCCTATTTCTATTCTCTTCCCACTTCTGTTCCTGCTTCTCTAAAGTTTTGGTCAGTGGCAGCAGCTTTTGCTAATGTCTTGTGGCTGCTTCTCTCTGAGTTATTATTGGAGATGACTACGAAATAACAGTGCTGCTCTTTAAGACGCTACTGCACCACTGCAGAAAATATTTACCAAAGATGTGGTAAGCAGCTCTTTACTGGAGTGACTGGCGTCTGCTCTGAAGCAGACCAGACGCCAGTCACTTCAGCAAAGAGCTGCTGCAACAGAACAAATTGCCCAGGGCAGCAGATCTTGGGAAGGGAGAAAAGCCAGCAGCCCAGTCTGTCTGTCTTTGTGTTTTCTAAGGGAGAAAAATTATCTTTTTACAAGCCTGCCCTAGTTGGCTCTGACCAGCTCTTCCCAGAAAATACCATCGTAAATAGAAGAGCAAACTATTGCATAAATGGACAGGTTGCCATTTATATCTGACCTTTCTCAGATCTGCTTTGATGTCTTTGTCAACCTATGCTTCCTTCTCATCCAGCCCCACTGTGTTTTTAGCTCCTGCTTCTAGGCGAGCACCACTGGACACAACAAACCTCAATTAAAATCCATTTTTGACATACACATATACTCCCTCTGCTCTCTGGACCAGCTCCAAACAAATAGACTAATCCTTTTTTTTTTTAATCTTGCCCTCCCAGGGAACTTCCAGTTTTGTGTTTGCAAATTGTATGGGTAAATGTGGATAGGGGTAGATTATTTTTTTAAGGACACTGGGCTTGGCGTATTACGCAGTTTGTTGCTAGCTCAGCGTGGCGGCAGTGTGCAACGCTGGACTGTTTTTCTTCCTCGGATAGACACTTTCCAGCTCAAAAATGACAATTCACCAAAGCCAAGCCAAAAAACCAGTAAAGGGCAGTTTCAGAACTGGGTGTTATCCGCCTGGAAAACGCTCCAGAGAGGCAGACTGTCTCCACAGGCTGCTGAATAAATGCTGATAAAAAGGACAAACTCCTGCGTGGTTGTTATGGGTGGTGTGGTTTTTAGATGTATCCTCTGGTGGACGCAGGCAGTTGTAATTCCCTTCCTATTGGAACAAAGCATCTGTTTTATGTGATATTACTCGATTCCTATAGCCAGAGCAGGACAGGAGGAGTTTAATGGCTGGCCCTGCTGGTCTGCCTGCAGCTGGGGAAGTAAAGAACGAGGCTGAGGTAGATGCTACGAGTTTTTGTGGGCTTAGAAATCCCCAAACTGCTCTCATGCAGACGGATGGCTGGTCCAGCTCTCTCCTGCTGGAGTCTCAGAGGCTGGACCATCCTCGGACTGGCCGAATGTGACTTCTCCTTCCCATCCACTTCTCCACCTTGCACCGGTACCTCCTCGTGCGAGTCCTGGGAGCCGATGGCTGTGCTCACACTGCTGCGGGATCCCTTGGAGGGTGGTCGCTCATGACCGACCATGAGCTGGGATGTCCTCCTGGATAAAGGATTAGATTAAGGCTCGGGAGGCAAAGTCCTCATCCTCTCCACCCGCATGCCTCATTTTATTAGATCATTAGTTCAAAAGGACATAGAAAATCGCCGTCAATGGCATCAGGAAAGACACTGAAAGGTTTGATGGCAGGTAGATCTTTCCCAGCTTCATTCCAGAGCACAGAGGAGTAATGACGCCTGTCGTTCACTCCTGTGCCACACTGGTGGTCAGGAGATCCATGTCCTGCAACTGTCCAGTGAATCTGTAAAGCTGAGGTAGGGCCACACAATCCTGTTGCTTTGAGGAATTGCAGCTTTGCTATCCAACTCCAGGCAGTGCTCACAAGCCCACGTTCGGAGGAGCAGTGACCTAACCCCCTCCATCTTCTCTACAGCACTCGTTGGGTACGTGCAGCAGTTTAGGAACTTCAGCCCTCGGTCACCGTGGACAGAAGTGCGGGGTCAGAGCAGTTTTGGGGCACGAGAACTAGGGAACCTCCTCAGAAGATGGTCCCGTCCCCAGGGGCCATTTGGCTTCTCCTGAATGCTGACACTGGGGCCCGAACTGGACCTATCAGCTCTGTTTCACTGAGCAGCCAACCAATAAAACCAATTCGGAGCTACTGGGCACCGGACTGGGAAGCCCACTGAAAGCTGGGAGTGGCGTCGCCTTGGTTGACACCGACCTCCTGAGCGAGCAGCAGTTCTCAGCAGCTGTTGGTCTGAATCCAGCTGGGGAAAAATGGAAAAGAAACGAATGGTTTCAGGCAGGGGCTCCCCAGCCGGTGGGTGCCCGTGGCTGCTCACAGGTGCTCTGCAAGCAGTGGAGACCCAGGGCAGGTCCTGTGTCCCAGCACAGTCCTCTTCAGACACAGAAGGTCTCCAGTCCTGGACTTTCACATGAGCTCTGTTCCCTTCTCTAGCACAGACACTCCCCGTTACCTTGGGAAATCACTTTCCCCTGGAGCAGCAAAGGTAATTAGATCTCTGCATCCCACCGGACTCCATGGGAGCTGGGCACTGCCATGCCTCCGAGGGTCCTTCCCACTCCAAGCCCTCCGGATGAATACAAGGGAACGGTGACAGCAATTCCTTGCCTCCCCAGAGTGCTGTAAGAAAAAATACCGTGCAGGTAAATTCATGGTGCTTGGATGGGATCAGGAGGGAGAGCGTAAGGAGGTGGTACAGCGAAACCGGAGGTTTGCGAGCTGGGTTTGCTTCGGTGGTGGGAACTGGCTGATAAATCAGATCCCGTCCAGTGTGAGAATCCGCCTGGCTGGCCGGAGGATGGGCTCACGCCGGAGATGGTGGCGCTCATTTCTGGTGCTGCCCGCGCTCAGGAAGTGTACTGGCTGCTGGAGGAGGAATAAAAGTTATTGACATGAAATTTGCTGACCCTCAGAAGAAGTTTGGCTTGGGTTCAGTTCAAGTTCCACGGCTTCTCCTTTTTCCCTGGCTGGTTTGCGCCTGCCCGGTCGGAGCTGCCCGAGGCACAGCCGTGCCCAGGCAGTCGGCAGGAAGCCGGATGATGGGCTGGCGAGACCGGGATACCCGGCTGCCGGCGGCAGGCACTCGCTGGTCCCCATGACGCTGGCAAAGGGAAGCCTCGGCGCGGTTCGTGGTACTCTTCATGCTTTCCAACATACGGATAGCTCGGCTTTGCCAAGGTTATGCTGGATTTTTTGAAGGTGTCTGTTTGAGGCTGCTGGGAGAGAAGTGGTCTTCTCGGCCAGGATTTTCAGCACCGTTGGGAAAGACTGCTTCATATTGCACCCCGTGCCCTGCGACTGACACAACAGCCAAGGTGTCCCTTTGGCTTCTTCTCCCGTTGGAAAAGTTGCAATTTAGCCTAGAGGAAAGAGCAGATGCGTATGGTTTGGAAATTTTAAGAGGGCTGTGTTCATTGCTGTGATACTTGCTGCTGGTCCTTCTCTGTGGATTAGATCCCGTGGGAAGCTGCGCTCCGCGGCTTTTTCTGCTCCAGCATCCGTTGCCCTCACTGTGGCTGGCAGCGAACGCCTTCAGGCTGTGAAGCTTTTCCCTTCTGCGATACTCCCCAAAAATTTCTCGTTTCACTCCGCGCTGCCTGGAATATGTAATAACCAAACTTCACAGCAAGGATACATTTCCAGTTGTTCTCTATTTTTCAGACGGAGGAAGTGTGTGAATATTCACCTGTGGCTGAATTGCCAAGCGGTAATGGTGGAGTTGGGCATGGTCCCACAGGGCAGTGGGACTAAACAAGGTCCCTCTGGCTCTGTTTGTGGAGAGGTGCAGCCCGAGAGAGATGGAAATCCAGCTTTTATTGAGGGGAAAAACCCACCTTTCTCTGTTGTGGAAGCTGGCGTTAGGTTTGGATGAAGGCAGCGTTTCTGTCCTACAAAACCTGAGACACCAGCGCTTTCCTTGGATCGCAGCAGGACTTTACTGGGATGGCTTGAGTTTGTTTTCCTACAAAATGAAACCAGCTGCACAGGGAATAATCCTGTACTTACGGCACTGACCAGACATGTGGTTCAATCCCTGTTCATCCTGACCCAAACCAGGGATCTGAACCTAATACCCCGTGTCTCAGACGGGTGCTGGCATCTCTGGGCTTAACGTTGGACTCTTTCTCCCTGAATAACTGCTTAATTATTTATACAAATTTGCATAGCTCCACCCAGATGAGATTTAAAGAAATGGGACTGCAGTCACACATAGAACCAGGTCTTCTCCTGGGATGCGAGAGTCCATGTCCCTGCTCCGAGCAGGGTGCCTCTCCTGGGGTGGGGACCACCATGGATGGGTGCCATCACCCACTGGTGAGGACCTGTTGGGAGATGATTTTTACCTCTGTGGGTTTGATTTGAAATCCGGGCTTGAGCCCAGGCAACCTTTTCAAGCAGCACTTTGTGGAAACTGGTAGTTTGCTACCAAAAAAAAAAAAAAAAAAAGAAGTTTTGGTTTTGCCAAACTGACATTTTCTGCACAAGAAAACATGTTGTCAAAAAACTTCCCAATCACTCTGCTGGGAATGTGCTCTTTGCCATCAGTCCCCAAGGCTGGAGCGCTGGGGTGTTGAAATGTTACTACAGCCCTGGAAACTGTGAGTCAACTTGTCCCCACCCACAGCAGATACTCGTGGGAAGGGCCTTGAAAAGCCTGGAAACTCAGCAGCTCTTGCCTTGTGGAGTTTCCATTAACCCATTAACATTAATTTCAGGGCCGGTGAAATGCAGTATTTGGCAAATTTCTGTCGGATTTTGTTCCTTTTTTTTCCCCCGTCCCCTTCCTGACTCTGATAAATTTTGGAGGATATTTAATTTCAACTAAGTCCCTAAGCAATTTGGCTGCTGTGGCCCCGGTTCGCCCCCTGTGGCCCGTGGGACAGGCTGGACCTGGGCAGCAAATGCAACACCCGCCGCGGTGCCGCTGGATCCGGTGGGGGTTTGGATGGGGCCACTGGATGGCGAAACTTTCATCCCGCTTGGAAGAAAGGTGCCGGTGGGAATTTTGGCAGCGCAAACCCTGCTGGTTGTGTGGCTGTGCTGGGATGTAAAGGCATTGACTTGGGCATCTCCTGGCAAGGAGGAGGGTGGTGCGGCGATGTCCCGGCTCCACCAGGAGCAGACCTGGGCTGCTCTGCTCCCCGCTGGGACGCAGGCAAAAGCCACCTGGGTGCCTGCCATCCCAGTGGCCGCGGTGCGTTGTCACACAGGTGGGGGGCCGGATGCGATGCTGCCGTGCGCGCAGGCTCCGTGTGCGTGCCACACTGCAGCGGGACACGCGAGCCCGTTTCCAGGGCGCGATGCCGGGGCGCCACGAGCTGGGCTGCCCACGGGCGAAGCCACCGCGCTGGAGCTCGGCCCCATTTGCCGCACGCAGCTCAGAGCAGCCTGTGCAAACCACTGACCTCAGGCTATCTCGGAGCCGTCCGCAAACCGCATTTATTGCCCACTGGAAAATGCACGAAGGTAGCAAATCCCAGGTCTTAACTCGGCGTACAGTGGTGTGCAACAACCCATGCGTTCCCCAGACTTACATCCACGGAGTGGTGGCAAAGGACGGCTACAACTCCAGCCCGGAGGAGCCAGGATGGACTTTGCCGTGGATACAACCCACCCGGGAAGGCAGTGTGGACCGAGGCGTCGGGGTGAGATCACATCCTCTGCGACAAGGGTTTCGGGATGCCGAGGTCTGGGAGCATGGCGTCCAGCTGTTGTGAAATTCTCCATAAAGGAAAATTCTTCAAACTTTATTATTTTTTTTTTTAAACTTTGGATTTATCAAAATGCCTTGTTCTGATTTCAGCTTGTTCCATTTTGAAGACGGTCCAAAGTCCTATCACGGAGTGTTACCGCACAGAGTATAACATTTGCAAGAGTAAAACGAAAAGTCGGTTTGAACTGGAAAATCACGGCGATGTCATTAAAACAAATGTAACGGGACATTCTGATGTTGTCAAAACTTTTTTTCTCTGGTTCCTTTCAAAATCAGCTTCCAGCAAAACCAGCTTGATTTTATGAGGCATTTGAGTTTTTGGCAGAGCCCCTCGCTCTGGCGCAGCAGTTTTGTCGTGGTTTCTCTGGCCGGGCTCATCCGCTCTGCGCCCCCGTTCCTGGGCGGTGGGAGGAGGGTGCGCTGTGTCCCCCGGCCTTCGCGGCCTCTCGCCACCGGCTCAGCGGGGTCCCCAACTCAACCCTATTTTCAAGGCTTTAAAATAATCTACAAATTGAGCTGTTAAAGCGTTATTTAAATGGCAATTCTTCGTTTTGTGTTTGATCCTTTGCATCCTTCTCTTGGAGCGGAAACGTATAAAATACTAGAGATTAAAAAAAAAAAAAAAAGGCAGAAAATGACGAGATTATTTTTCCTTGCTGCAACCCTGGAGCGCAGTGGTCCATGTCTGCAGGTTTGGGCTGTGGTGATGCCTTCGCCCGTGCTGGTGTGGACGCGATGGCAGCGCTGCCCCCTCTGCCCCCACCCCGGCTGCAGTTTGGCTTTGGGAAGAGGTTGGTGCTGGTGCCCTCCCGGCCACCCACCGTCCTCCTGGGCCCAAGAGGATTTGGCTTTATATAGTACCTGGGAGATCCATGTCAGATAAGGCTGGCAGGCTTTCAAAAGCTTCTCTCCGGCTTTTGTGCCAAGACCTATAGGATGTGTTCCAGAGCATCTCCCAGGAATGTTTGCTATTATGAGAGGCAAAAAAGAAAAAGAGGGGGGAGAAAAAGAGGCAGTGAAAGAGCACATTGCTGTTAATTACTAGAAATCCTTTAATAACCAACATTACTATAAATTATATGTGCATTATGACAAGTACAATTGAGCGCTCTGTTTTTCTTGCCCACGTTAGAGCACGGAACAATGTCCTCTTGTTGCAGGAGCTGAAGCGGATGGCACTCGGGGCCAAATCCGGACTTCTCCATCGCATACCTGTGCCCGCAGAGATGGTCAGCCGCCCCGGGGCCGTGAAAGCTCCATTGTTCTTCCTGCCATATTGCACCCACCGTGATTATATAGCGTTGGATAAGCAGTCCGACGCTGAAATAATAACCTAGCCTTAGTTTAAACAGCTCGATATTTAAGATTTATATCTATTTAAATGTTGGGAATTGCACATTTGCGACATATTATCGTTTGGATGGCAGTTTGTAAATAAGAGATTGGGAAGAAAAGCATCAGCTGTGTTTAGGGAGGTAAATCTTGGGGTCATGCAGGACACGTCGATCCATGTGGATTTTAAACAGGGCTTGGAACCTCTCTGGAGCAGCCAGGGATCCTGCCTGGGTCCGAGATGCAGGAAATCCCGATTGCTGCTTTCATGTTTGAAGCTGAATCTTTTTTTGCAGCCCTTCCACACCTTTTAACTTGTCTTTATTCCCTAAGGTGAAAAAAAGGCTGACGGTGTTTCCCCGCCGGCAGGACGCGAGCGTGGGGGAGAGCTCTGAACCGTGGCACCGGTGTGAAACGCCGCTGCTCCGCAGGCGGGTGCGAGCGCTGGGCCCAGCGTGGCCATCGCCGGACGCCGTTTCCACGCAAAGTGAGCCAGTTCCCAAATATCATCCTCTGGTTTTACCCCTGGGGAGGGAGGGAGCCCATCGGGGCCATCAGTCCCCACTCCGCAGCAGTTCGGGAAGCCGGTGGCGGGAGCGGCAGGTCCCTTACGGTGCTTATATGATTTTTTTTTACATTGCATTTTTGACGAGGCAAACGGCACATTTCCTAAAACCCACCCAAAAAAGGGCAGGGAAAAAGGAGCTTTGCCCTCAGTGCTACTGGTGAGTAGGGGCAGAGGCAACCCCAAAGTCACAAAACCTATTTACTTATTATAATTACGTTGGTGCAAACCTCAGTGGCGCACACGTATCGATTTTAAACGGAGCATTTTAGAATCCCTTACGTTAAGCTGCTGCGCGCTAATTAAGTTGGCAGTAAAACGACTGTACTAAGTTAACCTGAGCGTAACTAACCCGTGTTTTTAGGTGTATTGGTGCAGATTTGGGGAACCGCGGACACGAGGCGTCACCTATGGCAGGAACTCCCCAGAGATGCCGAGAGAAAACCCAGGAGCTTTCAGGTTGCCTGCAATTTGTTGATTTAAATACTTTTATCGTTTTGTTTTGGGGGGGTTGGGGTTTTTTTCATGCTGCTCAGCTGCGGGGATGTAAATCGCTGTATTTTAGCTGCTCAGTAACACTTCCCAGTCGGTCCCAGCCTAAGCCCCCCCCTCCCCCAGCTCCGCGGCCCCTTCCCGCGAAGCCGCCGTCCACGCGTGGGGAACGGGGGGGGTGGGAAAGGCCCCACTCCCTCCCCCGGGGCGACCGGAGCCTTCATTCCCCCCC
>VZSF01008238.1:0-10832 GCA_013398295.1 Chionis minor
CTTTTTTCCCCCCCTCCGGGAATTAATTCACACCTGTTAGAATAAACCGATAAACCGGCCAGATAAACTCCCAGGGCATAAACTCCTCGCCTGCCAACCTGCGGGACAAAATTTCCCTGCTGGCCAGAGAATTGTTTCGCTGGTCGGGTACGTAATGGAGGAAACGCACCTTTTTCCTGCCACCCCCCTGGGCCCCGCCGGACGCGCCCCGTTGTCTCTCCGGGTACAAACCCCAACCCGAAAGAAAAGAAAAAGCGGCGGCTTAACGACGAATTGTGGATTTGTACTAATTTGGCCAAGCGGGATGAGCTCTCTTTCCAGCCGTGCCAGCTCGGGGATATCTGATCCCAAAGACCCCACCTTGGAGCCCTGCCCGGTGCTCCCTTCGGAGCCCTGTTTACTCTCTCCCTCTCCGGTTTCCTCCGGTGTCCGCCTTTCCAAGGAAGACGGATCCAGCCTGGCTCTGGCGGACAGTAACCCGCATTCCAGCCATGTCAAAGGACGATGGAGCCCTGCGCCAAAGAGCTTGCCAAAGGCACGGTCCGAGGCACGTTCCGCAGCCCCGCTCCTCTCCAAATTTATCTGTCAATCAGCTTTTGCCCTTTGTTCCCCTGACCCCTATCCCGCCGCAGAAGAAGGAGCAGCTGTAATTTCCTCGGGGCCGAGACTCGGTTCCTGGCGTTTCCCACGCAAGCGGCGCCCCGGATTAAGCAAGGGGTTTCGGAAACGCTGGGGAATTGTAGCTTGTTGTCCTGCTTTGCGCGACACAGGACCAATTCCTTTTCCAACGCTTGGGAAAGCCGCGCTTTTAGAAGGCTCTGCTGCCTGGCTGTGTGAAAATATTGACTTTACAGCCAGCCCTTGCTGTGCGGGTTTCAAGGTCGCGGTGTTTTCGAGCTCTCCAGGTGTGGGGTGAGGAGGAGCCAGAGCCGGGCACTCGTCCCACGCTGCCAAGAGGATTAGTTTACTCCGTGAACGGCGCGGTCAACAGGAATGAGAAAGTTTGCTGAGGAATTCTCTCTCTCTCCCGTGATGGTGGCCGTGCAGAGAACTCCTTGCCCCGGTGCCGTGCCGGACCCCTGAGCCCTTCCCTTCCACCCGAAGCCGCAGCGCTCCCAGTGTCCCGCTGCTGGGAGCGCCCGGCTTCCACGGACAGAGCGGGCCGAGTATGATCCGTGCATAGTGTAGAGGGATATTGGGATCAATATGGGTTCGTGTTAGTACTGTTAATTATCTACCTTTCCTATTAAACCTGTTGATATTTCAAGCCCCAGGTTTCCTTGTTTTCTTCCCAATGCCCTTCCCCGGGTGGGGAGGGGTCGTCGGGGGAGAGAATTATTTAATTTATTGTCTGAGGGATGAGAAATTGCTGTGGGTTTCTCAAACCGTAACACTGGTAAAAACTAAAGCTTCCCAATGTCACGTCGCCTTCAAAAAACCAGGAGCGTCAGAGGAGAAGCCGGTCGGATTTCTGGGCAGAGACCAGCTCCTGGGGGCGTCCTTGCTCCCACTAAGCCAGGATTTTAAGGCATTCACCCCCTTCCTCTGCTTATTTCCCACCGGGATGGTGGTGCCTGGCGGATCCCCCCACCCTTAAGCCAGGGCAAAGCCGAGGGCGGATGGGGAGAGCGGCCGGAGCCCTGTCCTCTCCCGGTGTTCCTGGCCTGGAGCGAGGGACGGCGGGGAGAGCTGCATGACTAATTCCGTGCTGGGGATAACCCAGTTCAAAGGAAGGAGGGTTGGGCCCAGCAAGAAACCAGGCCCTGAGGTGACTCACTGGGAGCTGGGGCTGCTCCGTGGGTCACGGAGAAGGAATTGGGTACGGCAGAAACTGGGCAGCGCAAGCGGCTTTCGGCACTCCACGGCGTGTGCCTGGCTGGGAACTGCCCTCCTTTCCCACCACCCATCTGAATCGTGCCTGGAATAAAACCCCAGTGCTGATAAAAGCTTTATATTTTATTTTTTTCCCTCTTTTTCCCTGCTCTGGGTTATCGGGAGCCTCGTTGCCCGGAGAAGCTGCGTCCCCTCGAGCAGCTGCCACCCCTGCAGAGACCTGGTGGGTGCCTGCCGGCGGCTGCAGCCCCGGAGTTTCTCCGTGCCGGTGGTTTTTTCCCATCTTTTTCACCATATATGGTTGCTTCCAGCAAATTCGAGGCCGGGAAGGCGGGGAAGAGAGGGACGTGAAGGGATTCACAATGGCCCCGGCGAAGGGACAGAGTGTGCCTGTTGCACGGTCGAGAGCGGGAGCCAGGGAGGAAAAGGCATTTCCTTCGGCGAGGTTGTTTATGTCCAGGGAACGTAATTAAACGGATCCCACGCTGATTGCATCGGGTGCGCGTCGCCACAGCTGGAAAACGAGGGACTGTGGGACTTGGGCGGCTCCTGGAAAGCCACCGCTTTGTCCCACGCTCGGCTTCCGGCTGCTGGCGCTTCGCTGCGGCCGCGGATCGGCCGGAAAAGGGGCCGCTGGGGATTTCGAAGTTTGAAAGGCGACGGCGGGGCCAGGGGAGTGTCTCTCCCCAGTTCAGTTTCTAAATACAACCCGCAGTTTTGGTGAGGTTGGTGAGGTTTGCGGTGGCTGGCAGGGAGAGGGGAGGGCACAGGGCTGCTGGGAATACAGAGGTGTTTCCAGGAATCTGCCTGAGACAGGTTGGAAAGTTCTCGGGGCAGATCCCCGTTAGGGCTTTCGGAAATCCGATTTTTTTGCTGCTTTCGTCCGCAGCGGGGGGCCCGTGTGGCCGCTGCCTGTGCCTCGGCGCGGTGCACGGGCTGCCCACCCTGTCGAAATGCTGCGTGGCACAGGTCAGGATCCCCTTTTCCCCTTTCCCGTCCCTGCCCAACAGGGAGAATTCTCTCTCTCGGGGCTTGGGCAGGAGAAGTCTCCCCCAAAGAGCCCCAGGTTTCCAGCTCCTGCCAAGGAATGGGAACAGATAGTTCTTTGCCGTGCTGGGATTGCTTCACTCCTTTTTCTGGCCAGATTGTGTTTTTGCAAGAGAGGAAGGAAGGGGGAAGCCAGAGCTGAGAGTCAACAGCCCGTGGCAGGAGGCTGAACTCGGCCGTCCATAAACAAGGAGGAATCTGAATTCAGGCTTTGGGAAGTCCCGTGTTATTATCTGCTCTGGGCAGGAAAGCTCGGTTGCATCAGCCCTTTCCTCCGGCTGGGAGAGCGTGACCTCTCCCGGGCTCCCGGCGCACGGCAGGACCCGGCCGAACCTGCTGCCCCCGGCTCCTTCGGCTGAGCCTTCCTCTTCCCGGAGAACAAACCCAGCCCGTCCCTTTGCCGAACCGATCCCTCGGGTCCTCTTTGCCTTCGGCATCGGCCGGCTTTGGAATACGTCGTTGCGAAGGGAGGGAAAAATGTATTTATAAAGCAAAAGATTTCCTGAGCTTCCATCCCCGCTCCGTCCGATCGTCCCTTGAAAGGGCCGGGGCGGCAGGTGCTTGGAGAAAATTGCAAAGAGCAAAGAAATAAGGAAAATTTCTTATTTTTCAGCAGCCAGAGCTGCTCCGAGGCTGCCAGCGCCTGCGCCGGCCGGCGGGCGAAGGGATCCTCACCGGAGACGCTCACTCAAAACATCGAGCTCCTTAATTTAGGGAATTTAGCTCAAATCGGGAGGACGATTTACCAGACCTTCGCCCTGGCTCATCTCGCAGGCGACGGGAAAGGTCTGCGGGCGCCTCCCGTGGGATTTGGGATGAGGATGGGCATTCCCTGGGCTGCGGAGCCGGCTGGAGCCAGGGAATGCTCATACTCTGGGCTGTGTGGACATCTAGAGGCTCTGCCGGGAATGACACAGGGGTCCTTCCCCATCCTCCAGCCCTCTGCCTTCTGGGCATCTTCTTCTTTCTTTCTTTTTTCACCTTTTTAAATTTTTTTTCCCCCCCTCTCTCTGTGATTTGGGATTATTTTGCATGCCGAGAACACGGTACGGCTGCGCCTGGATTATGGTCCAGAGGGAGACGGTACCGGAATGGGCACATTCAGCAAGTTCTGGACTTGCACAGCTGGTGGGAAGTACCGGAATATCCCATCGTCCGAGTTGGGCTGGTTGGAAAAATACCTGAGGAAAGTCAATCATCCCGGATCCTACACGTAGCGATTCCAGCAAGGCTCTTCGAGCTCTTGGAGTCACAGAATCACCGAATCCCTGAATCCGTGGGGTCAGCAGGGACATCTGGAGATCACCTCGTGTCCCTTTCCCCCGTGAGAGCAGGGTCACCCCCAGCAGGTGGCACAGGACGGCGTCCGGGCGGGTTGGGAATGTCCCTGGAGTGGGAGACTCCGCAGCCTCTCTGGGCAGCCTGTGCCAGGGCTCTGCCACCCTCAAAGGCCAGAAGTTCCTCCTCATGTTGAGATGGAGCTTCCTATATTGGAGTTTGTGCCCGTTGTCCCTTGTCCTGTCACTGGGCACCACTGGAAAAAGCCTGGTCCCCTCCTCCCGGCCCCCTCCCTTTGGGTATTGATCCGCATTGCTGGGATCCCCCCTCCGCCTGGATCTTCTCCAGGCTAAAGAGCCCCAAATCCCTCAAGCTTTCCCCATAAATAAAAAGTTCCAGCCTCCCGAGCACCTGGAAGGCAGCGGGATGTGGCCAGTGTCCCCCCCCGGATCGGGATGCTGCCTCAGGCAGCCACCCTGGGGACCAGGAGACTGAGGCGGGATGATCCCTCTGGAGCCTCAACTACTGCCCGTTGAGGGTTGAGGAATGCCGACGGTCCTGAGCATTTGCTCCAACTCAAAAAGGGAAATTTTAACCCCGGGCTGGCCTCTCCCCCACCCTTTCCCCCCCCATGCCTGTGTCTGTGTGCGTTTGCTTTACGGAGGGGCATGTTCTTCCATTTTCCGTGCAGGTGTAGGGGCTGGAAGGGGCACCCGCCGACTCGATAGAGGTGTGTGATATTAAGAGATCTTTGATCTCAGTGGTTATAAACTGCAAGGGGGGGAGTATGCACGCTCATATGCTTTATTTATGTCTATATGTATATGCTTTATGTATATGTATATTTATTAATCTGAAATCCGTGCGCGTACGTATTGCTTTGGGACACCTTGTAGTACGTTCGTGTGAATCTTCCCATCTTCAAGCCCGTAATCGAGCCGCTGTTCAGCCATTTAGTCAAATCGTTTTGTGAATTTTTAAACCAGCCAACGGCAAAGTCCTGCTGAAAACCCCATCTCTTAGTCCGCCTCAAATCACCGACAAAACTCAGCTGCGGCGAAATGGTGAAATAATTCCCCCAACGCGGCCACCGCCGGCCACCACCGGGCTGGTTTGTGACGTGCAGAAGCAGCTGCTAATGAAGATCCAGGTTTGGCGACTGCAGCTCCTGCCCCGAGGCCCTGGCTTTTCCCTGACTCCTAGAAATCAGAGGGAGGTGGGATGCAAGAAGAGCAGATTGTCCCGGGATTCTCACACCTTCCTACGAGACCCGGTGCCGGCTGCCGTCGGCAAGCGCCTACCAAGGCGGGCAAATCCCACGCCTGATCCAGACTGGGAATTCCCGGGCTGGGCAACTGGATGCGGAATAGCCCAAACCGGGCTCGCTGTTGAAACCGCTGGCCGGTGACGCCGGTGTCTTTTTTAGCAGGTGACACATGCCGGAAAACTTAAGGGCTCGATCCCAAGTCTGCTGACGTCAATGGATGTGGGCGACTTCTTGGCTGGAAATGGGCACCCCATGGACACTCCAAGTACGGAAGGGCTGTATCTAGATATGGAAGACGTGAAACTGCACAGGAGGTCGTTTGCGGACGACTCGAAGGACCAGAAAGAGGAAGAGGAGCTGGAGTTACACCAAGTCGCGAAAGGAACGGGGAAGTTGGCCGGTAGCAATATCGTGTAGTTGGGCAATAGCTGCTTCTGGAATGTACAAAAAGATACAAAGAGCCATTTTGGCCAATAATAAAGGGGTTTGGGGCACGTGGGGGGCGCGTGGACATGATGTTTAACCAATGATTTATTGCACATACAGCTCGCGAGACCAATCAGAAGGTTGTTGGTGCGTGATACGGAACTGTGATGCTTATAATAGCTGGGCTATCGGGGCAATAAAGTGCCATTAACCTGATCACGTTGGTCTGTGAGTTATTGTCCGAGCCTTCCGCGTCAACAAGTGGAAATGCGGCCGTTGACATCAGTGGGGCTTGGATCCACGCCTGCCTTCCGGCAGGGGTGGGAATGTCTGGCTTCTGCTCCCAGACTTCGGCACGTGTTCGCCGGGTCTCGCTTCCGCCGCGGGCGTTGCGTTGAGGGTGCCGGGTACGGCGCGATCTTGGAGAACGAGGCGCGAGCCCGTTCCGCCCCGTGCACCACCTTGCGTCCAGGCTGCTGGACCCCCGCCAGGCTGCGAGCTCCGCTCGACGCCTCTGCGTGGCGGGCGAGGGAGGTGGTGGCCTTGGGCTGTGACGTGCGTTGCCGTCATCGAGGTTTCCGAGCACCGGGAGCAGCTCAGGGTGGCCCAGCTCACCTTTTCCAGGGAGCGCTGGCCAAAGTCCTCTCTCTCCGGGGAGCGTCCGTAGGGTTTGGTTGGAGGCAGCCCTGCGAGGAGCGGGGAGCTGGGCTTGGTGGCCCTTACGGGTCCCTTCCGACTTGAGATGTTCTCTGGGTCTCCTGGGCTTTGGGGGGGGGGGGGGTCTTGGGTCCGGCTTTCGCAGGCGGCCCCGGGAAACTCTGATTTTCTTGCCCTTGCAGCCCGATTCCTCAGGTTGGGAAGGGGGGGTCTGCGCATCAGCCCTCCTCCAGTGGAGGTTTGGCGCTCGCCGCACTCGTTGGATGGGGAACGGGGCTGCCGGGATGCTCCGGGACGCGCGGTGCGGCCGGCTCTGCCGTGCCACTTCCCTGCCGTGCCCAGGACCGGTGCGGGATGGCCCCCACGGCACTGGCAGGTCCTGGAGCTCTTCTGTCCCCTCGTTGTGACCGTGGAGGTAGCGAGAGGCTGGGTCTGCTGGGGTTAGTGTGGCTCTGCTCACCTGCAAGGGCCACCAGCCTCGTCTATCCATGAGGAAAATCCCCCTCACCTAAAGTTTCGTTAAATTCTGCGTCATAAAACCCGACCGCAACCCTCTTTCTGGCAGCTGCGCAGCATCGTTGCGCGCTGGTAGAGAGCTGCTGGTTTGGCACCCTGTTTCCCAGCTTTTACGACCGGACCGAGTCCCTCCTCTTTCCGTGAGGAGCTCCAGCGCTTCCAACCTGGCGGCCTCTTCGGGGTGCCCGAGGGTTTTATCCCTCCCGAGGATTTTATCCCTCCAGGGACCTGCACCTCCCTGCAAAGTGGTGGTGGCGAGCTGGCTGCTTCTCCTCCTTCGGCCCCGGGTATATATATCCCGCAAAACGCTCCGGAGCAAACGGAGGGGTGGGCGGAAGGCGGGATATTATTATCTTCACCTGCTGCTGCCGAGCAAAGAAATAAAGAGACAGATGACAGGAAACGAGGGCTTCAAAAATAGACGCCTTTAATGTCAAAACGCCGAGGGCTTAGCGAGAGCCCCCGCGCGAGAAACAGAGCGGCTCTTGGGGTGGGCGCCGTGTGCGTGTCGGAGCGGGGAACACGCTGAGATGGCGAAGAAGCATTTCTCTCTTTACCCCTTGTGCCCGCGGCAGAAGAGCCAGAGGGGAAAAAAACCCCAAAAAACAACAAACTGACCAAAGGAACAGTAGATACACTGAAACACGAACTGTAAAACCTCCCTTTACAGCTCGACAGATTCCCTGTACCCGGAGGATCCGCAGTTCTTTCCCCCCAGTCCGGAACTGCATGCCCGGATCCTGCCCCTCTCCACCACTCACTGCCCCCACGGGGCTTTGCGAGGCTCTTCTTGCAGCAAAAGTTTAATGGGAGCCCTCTTTATTAAAAAAAAAACCACCAAAAAAAGACTTCGCATATGGAAAATATTTCTTATCATATACTCTATCTGCTTTACTTAAAACCTCTTAAATATATTAAACATCTCATTTGGCCTCACCTCTGTATTTATGTACATCTGCTAACAGTCCCCCCGCCCGTCGATACAGTCATATGGCTTTTTCTTCGTTATTAATTCTCTTTTGCACACAAAACCCACGGGCCGGGATGGATTTGAACAGGCGACCACGACGGGGAACGTTGGGCCCGGGGGAGAGGAACACCGAGGGGTCTTTTTCCTCACTGAAACTCAGCGCCGGGGTCCAGAGCCCGGAACTGGCCGTACGGAGTCCTAGACGGGTGCCAAGACAACACGGGAAAACAGCAACGGTCGCCAGCAACACGGGAGACCTGACACTCTGCAGCTCCCGGCGCTGGAAACTCGCACGCTGCGGATCCGGGGAGAGGAGCGTGCAGGACGGCGTGGCCGGTTTCTGGCTCAGAAATCCCAAACCTGGGGCACAACGCTCCGATAACCAACTTCTTGTCGTGCTTCACTCTTGCAGCCCTTTGGTAGCAGCTGGGTTGAGGGGCCCCGAATCCACCAAACGACGTTTTCGGATGCTAAAAATGGGGATCAGGGCTTTGAGCCCGTTATTTCGGAATCTGTTAAGGTTCCTGAGCAAAGTCCGCTGTAGTAACGCTGGGAGAAAGGCGTAAAGCAAGTTTATGGAAAGGTTTTGAGGGGGCAGAGAGGTTTTCTGAACGTGTCCTCGCCCCGTGTATTTCTTTTCCCGTGATCCTGCTGCAACGTCCTCATCTTTACAATAAAAAAAGAAATGAATCAGGATCCAACAGAAAAATGGTGCCCTGCCTTCCGGAGAGGCGCTGGGTTCAGCCGGTGCCGTACGTGCAAGAACAGCGGGCGCAAACCAGTGTCTCCCTGTTGTTCATCTCCACTGTCCCCCGTCTCCACAGGCCTGGGTCTCCGATTCTTTATTGGCGTAGGGATACGTCCTCCCGAGCCATGGCATCCCTCTTCTCCAGGTCTTTATTTCCACAGAGATACGTCCCGCTGAGCCATGGCATCCCTCTTCTCCAGGTCTTTATTTCCGCAGGGATACATCCCCCCGAGCCATGGCATCCCTCTTCTCCAGGTCTTTATTTCCACAGAGATACGTCCCGCTGAGCCATGGCATCCCTCTTCTCCAGGTCTTTATTTCCGCAGGGATACATCCCCCCGAGCCATGGCATCCCTCTTCTCCAGTTCTTTATTTCCGCAGGGATACGTCCCCCCGAGCCATGGCATCCCTCTTCTCCAGTTCCTTATTTCCGCAGGGATACGTCCCCGTGAACCATGGCATCCCTCTTCTCCAGTTCCTTATTTCCACAGGGATACGTCCCCCCGAGCCATGGCATCCCTCTTCTCCAGTTCCTTATTGCCGCAGGGATACGTCCCCGTGAACCATGGCATCCCTCTTCTCCAGTTCCTTATTTCCGCAGGGATACGCCACCCCAAGCCATGGCATCCCTCTTCATCCGCACGGCACGGCCCTGAGCCAGCAGCTCTCTTGCGTCCCCCCTCTGGACTGGCTGGACGTGTCCCCGATGCCAAGGAGAGTTAAAAGTNCTTCATTTCCGCAGGGATCCCCCCCCCCGAGCCATGGCATCCCTCTTCTCCAGGTCTTTATTTCCGCAGGGATACGTCCCCCCGAGCCATGGCATCCCTCTTCTCCAGTTCCTTATTTCCGCAGGGATACGTCCCCCCGAGCCATGGCATCCCTCTTCTCCAGTTCCTTATTGCCGCAGGGATACGTCCCCGTGAACCATGGCATCCCTCTTCTCCAGTTCCTTATTTCCGCAGGGATACGCCACCCCAAGCCATGGCATCCCTCTTCATCCGCACGGCACGGCCCTGAGCCAGCAGCTCTCTTGCGTCCCCCCTCTGGACTGGCTGGACGTGTCCCCGATGCCAAGGAGAGTTAAAAGTGCAAGAAAACAACCCAAAGACCAGAGGTGAGGAGGAGGAGGAGGAGGAAGGAAGCAGAGGGGCGCGGGCAGCCTGCCCCAGCCTGGAAGATGTGCAGTTTCTCAGCGTTGGGAAGGAAGAGCCTGGCGTCCTCCAGGGCGCCGTGAGCCGCCATGGTGAAGTTGGCGTCCCCCGAGGTCACCACGTCGAAGACGCAGGACTGGAAGTAGACGTCCTCCACGGGCAGCATCTCCTTGCAGAGGGCTCGGGCCGTCTCGGCGGCCGCGCGGCCGCGGCAGCAGTGGCTGCGGGAGATGCGCTGGCTGCGGGGGCAACCGCCCACGCAGAGCTGCAGGTCTTGCTCCTCCGTGAAGGCGCGCGCCACCTCCTCGGCTGCCCGGATGGAGAAGGAGAGCTGGCGGCCGGCCTGCCGCACGGCGATGGTGGTGCCGATGTACCGCGCCCGGATCTCCACGTGCCGCCCGGGGCTGCGCTCCCAGATGGCCAAGCTGCTCCCGCCCGGCCGCTCGCCCCCGTTCACCGAGCCGTCCTCGAAGGCTGCCGGCAGGTTGTCGATCTCGGCTTGGTAGACCTTCTGGTCGATGCATTCCTTCATGTTCTTGAAGATGATGGTGAGCTGCGGAGAGCAGATCAGAGGGGGGGTTTGGTCCCACTTGCCGGGCGGGAGCGTGGCGGCCGTGTCCCCCACCCCGGGTACCAGCTACGTGCCGGTCGCACGCGTCTCCCTCACCGCCACGTCCCCTGCTGCCCCAAACCCTCTCCCCCACATTGCTCCTGTCCTTTGGGGAAAGCAGCAATGTTTCCCTCTTCCCTTCCGTCCTCCCCGTCTTTCTTTAACACCGTTTAAGCGACTGATAACCGGGACGGAGCCGAGCCCGGACCGACAACGCGCGAGCGGACCGGGCAGAAACCCAACCCCGGGCAGCGACGGGAGCGTTTGCAGGTCTCTCTGCTCCCCTCCAGGACCTTCATCCCACTTGTTCATAGAGTCATAGAATGGTT
>VZSF01008240.1:0-11453 GCA_013398295.1 Chionis minor
TATACAAGCAGTCACATGGTTCTCAAAGCATCACCAGCCCGCCCCCCCGCCCCCAGCCAGCAGCCGTGGGGCCAGCCCCCCATGCACCCCCGCTGCTGCAAGGCCACCCGGGTGCCGCAGGAGCCAACGCAAGGTGCTGGCCCACACGGTGGCCCAGGGAAGGGGGCACTTGGAAGACACTTGTCCCCACGGGTGGGCTGGGAGCAGCCTGCCTGGCCCCCAGGGCAGAGCTGGGGGGGCGGGAAATGTGTAAGTCTCTTTTAAAGTCTATGGGGTTTAGGGGTCTTTACTGAGAACTCAGGCTCAATTTTGCACATCTTATTCTAGTGTTAAGGACACAGCAGTACACCCACATACAACACAAAACGTTGGGTTTTAGCTCTAAAAATTAACAGTTACATGTCAAACAGTCAAAACATGTTACACAGTACCTGCGAGGAGTTCCCGCAGGGAGCCGGGCTGGTGGGGGCACCTGCAGCCCGGCCGTCACGGAGCTGCACGCTTTGTACAAGCCTGGGGCAGCGCTGGTGGGTCCCGGTGTGGGGCAAGGCTGTGCAGAGGAAGATGAGGAGGAGGATGCGGATGCTCCGTGCTGGGGAGCCGTACTCGGAGCCTCCCTGGTCAGCAGGACAAGCCCACAGCAGGGGGGGCTCAGCTCGCCAGCCTTCCCAGCCTCATTGGCCTTGGTGCGAGACCGAAGTCCCGCAGAAGGGACACTTGGGAAGAGAGAGGTGGACACTGAGGTCCTTCCTTTAAAGCCAGTTTGTTTTCCAGGCGCCAGCAGCAGAGAGCCCCAGAAGGCAGCGCAGGGGGTCCTGGCTGGTCCCTGCAGGGTCGGGGCGGCTGTGGGAAGCTGTGCAAGCCCGGCCAGGCAGTGGTATCCCCACAGGAGCAGGTATGGAGGCACTGTCCCCATGCTCTCAGCCTGGCTGGAGCTTCCCAAGGAGCCACTGCTCCACTGGCTTAACCTGCTTGCAGGCAAACCCGGCACACCAAGGCTGAGTGGCTCCCATGGTGGCGGGGGAATCCCAAAGGGATGGAGCCAGCAGCCCCAAGACCAAGCTGCCCCCAAAAATCAGGTCTCTGAGGACAGAAGCTGACCCCCACAGTATTGCAGGCTCCATTTCCACCCCAAAACACGGGTACCGCAGTACATCTTCACACCACACTCAGTGCTTCCAAGAAAATCCTCCCAGGGAGGAGGAGGGCAGCTCCCCGTGGGGCAGGGCGTCCCACCAGCCGCTGCAGCCCAGCTCACTTCCTCGGGATCTGGACGCTGGCGTACTCGGAGCCGGCCTCCTCAGGGCGTGGAGCTGGCCGCTTGGGTGCCTTGCTGAGGTGCACCATGTCCAGGTCAGCGTAGGTGAGGTTGTCGTCACCATTGGGCGGCTGGCTGGTCTGGATGGAGGCATACTCCGACTGCGGGCTCATCTCCGCCATCCGGCGGATGGTCTTCCTCTCCCTCTCGAAGTTCAGGTCCGCGTAGGTCAGGTTGTTGGGGTCGGATTCCTGTGCGAGACAGCAAGAGTCCCTCACCTGGGAGGATGAGCGAGGAGCCCCCCATGCCCACCCCATGCACCAAACCCAAATTCCCATGTGTCAATCCCGCTGCGGCTTGACCTGGGACAGCTCAGTCTCTACTTGTACAGCATAAATGATGCCAGGATTTGGCTGGGACAATCCCGCAGCAATGTTTTACCCCGTGCTACGTCTTCAAATCACCAGCCACCGCTGCCACTGACGGGCTGCAGAGCCACCATCGCAACTGCCCCGTCACCCTGTGCTGGTAGGGATGGGCAGGGGCCAGCCTGCCTGGCGATGCCCACACAGGAGCTGGCAGAGACTGGGTGGGCCGGACGGATTGCTGCTGATCACGACTTTGCTCATAACTGTGTCACCAAATGCAAAATAACTCCGCAAATAGCCTGGCTGGCTATTGCACAGCTGGTTCTCCAGGCAGCACAAACCCAGACTTTCATGGGAGGAGAAGGAGAGAGGGCAAAGGCAGAAAAGATGCTGGCAAGTGGCTATCCCATCCCCAGGACAGCTTCTCTTCCCTCGCCAGCCACAGCGTGGAGATACTGAGACGTTTCACAGGGGAACCACCACCCTCCACTGGTGACACCGAGATGTTTCATGCAGGAACCGCCACCCTGGTCCCTCCTGGCTGCGCTCCCTCCCCGCGTCCCAGGGCTGCGCGACGCACCTGGGTCGTGGCCTCACTGCTCTTCTCCGGCTCATGTAACCTGAAAGGGGGAATAAAACAACTCAGATCAACCGGCTGCCCTGTTGCCTCTTCCCCAGTGATGAAGCAGCTGGGGGGTTCAGATGCAAACCAAGGCCCTTGCAGCAGCACCCAGAGGAATGAGTCCTCACTGGTGAGCATTTGCTCGTGTGCTGGTCCAGCTCCATCTCTGCAGGCTGGAGACCCAGCTTCCACCCGCTTGTTCAGCCTCACCAAAAGCCAAGTGTTTGGGTACAAGATCACCACGGGGGCAGCACCACAACCAGGGAGATCAGCAGAGCCTGTGTTCCTGCCTTCCCTTTCACTGCAAGCTTTCGGGGATCCAGCTCTGTCCCGATCCCAAGGGACCCCGTTTGTGGGCTGGAGGTGTCCAGCTCAGAGCGTCCATGGCTCATTCAGCAACTAGAGAAGATCTGCACTTACCTAGCAGATGGTGAGCTTTTACCTGCCGGAAGAGAAATAGTTTAGGAAAGAAATAGTTCAGGAAACAACATAACCCCCCTCGCTTCCCCAGGCACATGAGCCCACATGCAGAGACCACTGCAAGAGCGGATAAACATCTTTTCCCAGGGGCAAGTGCTTGTATTTTTCCGGAATTTCACTCCATTTATTGCAGGACTGTTCCTGGCAGAGGGCAGGAGGGTGTCAGACACTTTTGGGTACAAGGAACAAACAATAAGTGCATTCGACTCAGCTCCTGGCAGGCACCAGCACGCAGCACAACCGGGCAGCGCTTTCCTCACAGCCTGCAAATAACCCGGAGCACTCTGGTCCATCCTCCCCTGTGGGCACGAGCTGCAGGCACCCAGCCCTGAGTTCAGAGTCCAAGCACTGATGCTCAAGAGAGTGAGAAGGGGGTCAAGGAGCAGATGCTTCCCTGCCGTGCAGTTGTTTCCTTACCCTTGCTCTGCTTCACCCGGATGAGGTAAAGAATTGCAACCACCAGCAGTGCCAGCACGGTGCAGACCACTCCCACCACGATATAAATCGAGCGCAAATTGTCTGAAACATGAATGCAAAAGGTCACCACCAGCCTCAAAATGCTGGTACCAACAGAGTCCCTGCAGCCATACGGCTGGTTGGCTTGGTGATGCTTCAGGCACTGAGCGCAAAAGTGTGGTACCTGCCAGCATCGCACTCCCCAGCCCCACAGTATGGGGATTTTGTGTCCTTGAACCAGATTGTGGTGGGACTTTCTTGGGGAGCAGGGAGGTGGAGGGTGATATCTAACAGCTCCCCAGCAGAGAACAAATCCCAGCAGCTCTCACGCACCGTTATTTGTCAGAGACAAGTCGCTCATTCCCTCCTTGGCTGGAGCAGCGATCCACAGTGTGGCCATGTGGTCGACAGGGACCTGGGCATCATGCACCACCCGGCAGGTGAACACGGACCCGTTCTTCTCCTCCGTTGCTTTGATCTTCACCAGGCTCCTCAGCTCAAACAAGCCCTGGGGGGTCTCCACCAGCCGGGAGATGTTCTCCACGTTCATCTCTGTCCCGTTCTCCAGCCAGGTGACAGCCACGACTCCTGGGTAAAACCTCTCCACGTGGCAGGTGAAGTTCACGGTCTTGTTCACCTCAACAGGACTTGACAGGTCAGGGGCCACACGGACACTGGGGGAAACTGGGAAGAGAGGCAGCACCTGGTGCCTGGCGTCCACAGGTGCCTCTCCTGGCAGGGTGTCCTGTCCCTGCCCTGGGACCCCCAGCCCCACGGGAGCTGGGCACCCCAAGCACCGGTCCCACCCCAGCCCTCACCTCGCAGGGCTTGGCTGAGCTGGTACGTCCCCCTCAGCGGGGCCATCAGCGTCACGTGCTGCACCTCACAGACGAGCTGTGAGCGGACATCGCCTGCCTCCAGTGTCATCGTCACGTTGCTGGACATGGTGAAGGAGGATTTCGTCTGCTCAGAGGTGATCCGGGGCTGCTGAGCTGAGACTGGGGCCCTGTCCTTGAGCCATTTCACGCTGATGTCTCTGGGGAAGAACCCCCGGGACGTGCAGGTGAAAAGCCCCGATTGCCCGCGCTCCACTCTGTGGCCGGGACCAGACACGACAGGGAGGGAGGGTTTGGCTGCGGGGAGAAGTGTGGGGCCGTCAGACCGGGCTCTGCCACCCCCGCCCGGCCCCAGGGATGCAGGGAGCGGGGTCTCCCACAAGGGCACGGATGTGCCTGCGGATGGCCGTGGGAGCCTCTCCTGGGGCCAGCACCCGAGCCCTTTCCCCGTCCCCACTCGCCCCGAGCAGAGCCCACCACGCTGGGCTGGTTCCCCCCAGGAGCTGCTCTGGGAGCCCCACTCACCCTGTACAGACACCTCTGTGCCGTTTCCATGCTCAAACACCTCAAGACCATGCACTCTTCTCTCGAACTTCACACAGTAATAGGTGCCGGCATCCTCGAGTTGAACGTCCCTGATGTGGATGGTGAAGTCTGTGTCCGACCCATCCACCGCCCTCGTCACGCGGGGGAAGGTGCCCGTCTGATCATAAACGGTCTGGTTCCCACTGCCCCAGCCCTTCAGCCACTTCGTGGGGCCAACAGGACCCCTTCCGGACGTGGTGCAGGTCAGGGTGAGCGTCTCCCCTATTGTCACCGACACCTTGTCCTGGGGCTGCTGCAGCTGGAAGCCCTGAGTCACCTGGGCACCCGCACCTGGCAAAAAAACCAAAACCCCAGAGTTTCATCTGGCATGGCACACCCAGTCAGGCTCCCTTCCGTCCCTCCCCGGCCAGGGGACAGTCTGAGAACACAGCCCAGGTTAGTGTGGACCACGGGTGACAGGGCTGTGCCAGCCCAGGGGAGCCCGAGGGAGTGGCTGTGGTTACGGCAGCAGGCACAGACCTCTTCCCACAGGTCTCCACGGCAGAGCCAGACAGAGCATTGCTAGATGGCTGCACATCATGCACTGTACAGCTAAAACACGGAGCAAATCCCAGCTGCCCACGCCTGCCGGCACGCCGCGCTGCCTCCCATGGCAGCTAGGCTTTGTCAGTCCGAGGGAAACAAGGGCACAAAACACAAGGCACTCCAAAAAGCAAGCTCTCCTTGCAGATGCGACGCCACGTTTTCTGCACTAAATCTGTCCCATTTCTGCATCAAATCCAAGCCCCGGTTGGTTCCGGTGGAGCACAGCCATTAGCCAGAGCCGGTGCCAGTCAGGCAGACGCCATTCCCGCTTGCCACCGACAGAGGAGAGCAGTCCCCTTCACAGCATCTCAGCGACAAGGCTCCCTGACCCAGCCGACCGTGCTGCAGCTCCCCGCACAAACAGAAAGCCACCATCCCAAGTGCCCCCTCACCTACGCACCCACGGGTGCCAACGTGCACCACCAGGCAGGGAGAAATTCCCAAGGTCTCCAGGAAAACCACAGGGGCTCTGCTCTCCAATGCCAAAAATCCACCTTAGGTGGACCCGCAGCCAGAGCCGGCAGGGACAGGGTTCCTGAGCTCGCTGCCGTGCAGCAGTGATGCACCAGCTCAACCCCATGGGAAGCAGCGATGCCGCTGCTCCCTAAAAACAGCTGGAGCAGCAGAGACAGCTAGCCCGTAGCCTACACAGCTCCTCCAGGTGTTAATTTTGGCAACACTTGCCATACCAATACAGTTACTGCAACTGAATTAAACGAGATCTCAATACAGGTCACTGCTTAAAGGAACATTTTTAAGAAAAGCGGGAGAGAAGTGGGAGAACCACCTAAATCTGCCTGCTGATACCAGGGGCCAGGCACTACTGGCCGCTGCAATCCCAGAGCTGGCAAGTAACACACAGGAACGGTGTCACGATCACGCAGGGAGGGTCAGGTTTGAGCAGGTAACTCCTGCTGCGGCTGAGAGGCGCTGGGAGCGTACAGACCAGCGTCCCGGGAGGCTGGGAGCTGCATCGGCACAGCCAGCTCTTCGGCCTCGCTGGCTGGAGGGCTGCGGCTGCACCCCACATCCCTCACACCAGAAAACCCCAGGGCAGCGACGCCTGTGAAGGCTGCCCTTGGTACCCCCGCAGCCGCTCCTGCTGTAGCCATCCCTAGGATGGGACAAAATCCTTGTCTGGATGCTCCCAGGAGGACCGGCTGTAGGATGAGCTGCTCTGACCTCTCCTGGCCACGGCTGGCTCCCACAGAGCCCAGAGAGGATTTTTGGCAGCTGTTAATCCCTTCTGACTTCCAGCGGTATTTGGTGTACCCACAGATGTTCTCACTGTCTGCGCAATTACTCAGTCTTGATGGCCAGAGTTACCAGGAGCAGAGTTTCTCCAGATTCCTCGTTAAAGACTTTTTGCCCAGGGCATTAGTCCACAGCATTTCCAGCCCAGGCTGATGCTCGCAGCCGAAAGCTTCAGCCCTTCAAAGGGTTGTGTTTCCCTTCGAAGTCACATTGGGGCTAACGTGGTAGTGGCACTCACCACTGAGACAAGTTTATCCCAGAAGACAAGCGTGGAAGGATGGAAACCTGGTTTGTGTCACGTCCAAGTGAATCATCCAGGCTGAGCCTCGGTCTTGCATCCAAGCAGCGGTGGGCTGGGCTTCTGCGAGGTGAGCCCGTGTTTCTCAGGTGACACCCAAATTCCAGGGGAGCGGCCCCAGAGCAGAGCCCCTGCCTTCAGCGGGGGCTGATGCACCCCATGCGTGGTGCACAGCAGTGACACAGGGCACACACAGCTGGCTCCGCTGTTGTGGTGTCTCCTGCTGCCCCTGGACCTTTAGCAAGAGGTGGTTAGGAAATGTATAGAGGAAGTCTGAAAGCACGGAAGCATCATCCACCTCTCATCATCCGCCTCTTGCCGAGTGCCCGGATGGGGACATGACACAGGCAGGGGACCACACGGCTCTGGGCAGCCCCAGTCCCCTTTGCATGCCCAGGGTGGCCACACTGCTAATTGCTCACTCCACCACAAGCCCCACTGCTCATTAGCACGTGGCATTGCAATGCAGCAGGGCCTTGGGAAGTGGGGGGGGCAGGCACCAGGTCCCCTTCCTGCCACAGGGGCTCTGCACCTTATGATGACCACATTGCTCACCGCACCCCTCTGCAATCCTGCTTAAGAGACTTCTGCAGGGTGGTGACCCACCATGTCCCTTTGAGGGTCTCCCAAACCAGGGAGGGCTGCGCTGCTCAGAGGGGCCAGCACTGCCCCGCACCGCTGAGCCCAGCCCAGCCTGTAGCGAGCTCAGCGCTTCCTCCTCATCCTCCCTCTCTCCATCTGTCCATCTCCCCACAAGGCACGCACTGTACCGGAGGGGAGAGCGCCAGGGAAAGCGCTTGCTTTGGGGTTCCTGAGCTGACCCCAACGCTGGAGCGCGGTCGGGGTGAGCGGCATGAGCGTTGCTCAACCCCAAAGCTCATTTCTTCATTGCAGCAACAGGACCTCAGAGCAGCATCCACAAAAGCACGGGGCAGTTAAACTGAGCACGGCTGGGTACGGCCATGCCGAGCGCGTGGCCGGGCTGCAGCTCACTGCCACCTCAGCACGACGTCCCTGCCTTCCGGGGGTCACAGGGATACAGCGGTGTGCGAGCCCCCTGCCCGCTCCCTGCGAGGAGGGAATCACAGGCAGGGCGCACGCTGCTGCCCAGTGACAGGCTGCCAGAGGTGCTGCTGCAGTGGGGCCACCACTGCACGGGGCTTTTCTGATGGTGCCACTGCTTCTGAAGCGCTCCTGAGAGCAACCAGGGAACAAAGGGCTTCTCGGTGCCTCCAGTGCCACATGCCAGGAGGCTTCCCTGGCAGCTCTCAGTCTCGGTCACCGCAGAAAACACTGCGTGGCCCTAGGTAGCCTCTCAGAAAGGACTAAAAATGTGGCTTTCAGGTATTTTTCCATGTTTTCTGCCACAAGCCACCACGCTGCTTTAGACTGTCACACGCAGCTCTGCTCGGCCAGACCACCCCATCCAGGGTTTGCAGGACATGAGCTTCAGCCACAACATGCCACGTTAACACCACGCTGCCTTAACGAGACCCGCTCACACCTCCCAGCGGAGGAGCACGGGTCCAGGCTGGGCCACCTGACTTCTCCACCTGCCTACCCTGCACCCAACAGCCCTATGCCAGAACCAACCTGACTCGTTGCTCAGAAACACCTTCAAACTCCAGCAGCGACGTGCAGAGCAACACCCCCCACCTCTCCCCCCACCCCTGTGATGGGAAAACACAAAGGGGAAGTTGATAGAAAACCCCAGAATATGCAAGTTAGAAAATGCAAAGTTTCCACTGAAGCTTCTCTCCTCCCTTCCCCCTGAAGGCGGCTTCTCCCTGCATTCAGGAGAAGATGTCTCTCCTCCTTCCCCTTTCTGGGTGCTCGCCCCAAGGAGCGGTGGGGCCGGGACCCCAGCTGAGCCCCCTCCCAGCAGGTATTTGCCCACGGCACACGCGAGTCCCATACCCTCAGCATGTGCCCGTGCACCAGGAGCGGGATGCAGGGCGTCTTCGTGCTGCAGACACACGGGACACACCGCGATTTCTCACCACAAGCATCGGTTCAGTGCAGAGCTGCTTCCCACCTGCACATTCACGGTGCCGCACGGCAACACTATTTTCTCAGACTTCAATTTCAAACCACCGAGAGCCGGAACACAACCCTTTCGCCACCAAGATCAAGGGGAGTTTAGGTGCTCTGACCTGCTCTAGCCTAAACTCCAGAATTAGCAAAGGGTTTTAGAGCCCTGAAAATCATCACCTGACAGTTCCCACGTAGGTGGGAGCGCCCTCATACCACAGACCCAGAGCACTCCCAGTCCAGAGAAGAGGCAGGAGCACAGGCACTGGGCTGCCCCTGGTCTGGCAAAGCCTCCCTCCTGAGATTCAATTTAAGTTGAGAACAAAATAATCCCCAGCTCTCCCACTGCGATGCAAGTTTTCCATCTCAGTGACACCTTTCCCCCCCCACCCCCCGTATTCCACCTTTTGAAGTATTTGATACCAAACAGATTGCAAGAGGCTGGGGTTTAATTCAGGAGAAGCTGCTTGGATGCTTCCTGATAAAAATAGATTTTTTTTTTTTTCTTCCGAAGGAGCTGTGTAAGGAGCTCCGGGATGGCGAGGGAAGGGCTGCGTGCTCCAGAAGCAACGTGCAGCTGGTCGCTGGCATCCGGAGCCCCATGGTCACTCTCTGAAGGAACGGGCCGACAGGCAAGAGAAGCCCCAAAATAATCCTGCTGGAATTTCACCTGCAGCAGGGCTGCCTGTGGGGGAAACTAACAGGTGCTGCCTATAAAAAGGGCCTGGAATCTGCAGTTTGGGGGAAGACAAGAAAAGAGACCCCTGGGATAGCTGTTAAGAGCTATGCAGATCCTAGAGCAGCTTGGGGACGGTTATAGTAAAGGCTATATTTTACATACGTGACATCAGAGGAAGCCTCGGATCATACACAGCCACCGTTTGCAATCTTCCCTCCTACAGCATTAGCAGAAATTCAGCTTGAAAGCCAGAGCCCCACGACCAAACAGATTTCCTCTTTAGAGGAGGCTCTGGGAAGCGCAGCTGAAACCCTCCGCTGTGAAACGCCTGCACAGCAGGGTTCTGCATGGCACAGATTTTGCAACGAGGCTTTGCAATTTGGCTTCCTGGCATCTCATTCCTCTTTGCCCTACAGGGAGATCTCCTGCAGGACCTTCCCTTTCCTCCTTCCCTTCTGCAGAAGCGCTGGCGGAGCAGCTGCCCTCCGGCAGCGGGGGCCTGGGCCAGCTCTTCTGGAGTTCAGGCTTAGTTTGTGCCATGGCCCAGGAGGGTTCACCACAGGGTCTCCGCCGCATGGAAAAAAAAAATAATAATCCACGTGCTTCCACCTGAAAACAGGGATGCAAACCACCTCACAACCCAGGGCTGTCTGCCCCAGGATGTTTCTTTTCCTAAGGCCGTCTTGGAAAAATGGGGTTCTTACTCCAAGGCCACGTTTAATTAAACTCGAGAGCACTGTTCGAGCCATTCTTCCGTGGCAGGAAATCGCAGAGGTTCACTCAGAAGCTGCGCTCGCCGCCAAAGCCTTCTTGGCTTTCAGCAACTGGGAGTTTTCAGCTCGGGGCCAACACTTCTCAGTTGTGATCAGGCAACTCAAAGCAAGGAGTGTTGTGCTGAAAGCATTTGCTTTCTGCTCAAGTTTACGCTCAACTCTCTGCCCAAGTAAAGCTTCGATGGTAAATATTTCTGATGGGCCTGGAAGAGCACGGGTTTCCCCCATGCAGGATGGCGTTTCACCCGCGTGGGAGCCTGGGCTGGGCAAATTTGCAGTGCGATCTGGCTGGAAGGCGTGAAATTTGGACAGACCAGGCAAAAAGCTCAGAAGTAAGATGCTCCTGAACGTGCACCGCTATTGCCCCAGGAAGTTTGCACAAAACACCCCGTCCCTCCCTAGAGGCACAGACAGCGCGGGGCAGGAAGGAGAGCGATCCCTTCGCAATGTCGCCCGAGATGATCAGCACTGAAATGAAACATCCTAGAAAGGAAACATCCTTGAAAGCAGCAGCCACCACAGGGCTTCGTTCCTGGTGGGGCAAGAAACTTCCCACTGCTAGCGAGGGAAGGGAAACAGCCAGGCAGCAGCACACACCCCGATCGTCCCTTCTCATGCCACATCCCCAAGCTTTTGCAAGGGACTGGTGGAGCCACAAGCCCTGGGGAGGGCTGGGACACCCAGGGGGCCAGCAGCGGGAGCCCGAGGTGACCCAGGGCAAGTACTCGCAGCAGGGCTGGGTGGTGCAAGGTGCCTGGGAAGATGGTGCAATCCCACCGCTTTCACGCTCAGCAGTTGGGTTGAGCATCAAGAACCGCATACCGTTGGGGGTAAAGCAGGGGGTAACAAGAAAAACAAGTTTCCAGCAGAGGAGGCAGGCAGCCCTCGCCAGAGTCGCCCCTTGCCCGCTCCACCATCCTCCCCATCTCCGGGCAGCCTCCAAATGGGAATCTGGGCTGCTTGCAGAGATTTGCCTCTCGCATAGCTGGCAGGGGGTGCTAGCAAATGGGTGGGAACAACATGCCTCTTCATGCCCCTGCCTAATTCCCTCATCTCGCTGGGAAGGGGAATGTATGCCTTGAAGTTTGCTTCTAGAGGACGAGCCCAGCCAAGGCCCCGCTCCCCCCTGCCATCGCCACGCTCTAGGTCATCTCCTGGAAAGGTCAAACCAAACGTGCGCAGCGAGACAGCATCACGCCGCCGCGCTCAGGAGGTGTGCGGTGGAGGGGCAGCAGAGAGAGGAGGATGGAGGGGAAAAGGGGGGGGG
>VZSF01008240.1:11464-28294 GCA_013398295.1 Chionis minor
GGAGGAAGAAGGAGGAAGAAAAAAAAAAAGGAAAAATAAAAGAAGAAAAAGCCAAACCACGACAGAAGAGCGGGAGCAGGGGGGGAGTCGTGGCTTACCTGGCCAGCCGCGCAGGGACAGCAGCACCAGGCAGGTCAGCGGCCAGGCGGCACGGCCGGGGGGGCCGCGGGGAAGCGGCTCCATCGTCGGCTGCTCCTGGGAAGCAGAGATCAGAGCGGCTTCAGAGCGCGGCTCCGGCTACTTTGAATCGCAGCTGGAGAAGGAAATCGCTCCGCTCAGCCCCAAAATGAGNGGATGGGGCCGGCCCCGGCGCGGAGAGACCCCGCATCCCCTCCCCTGCCCTCCGCTCCGCCGTCCCCCACCGGCTCCGGCTTACCGGCCGCTTCCCCGGCGGCGGGGGCGAAGCCCAGCACGGCCCGGCCCGCAGCGAACTTGTTTTTGGAAGGTCACCTCGGCGCTCCCGGTGTGCTGCTGCCTTAAGGTGGGCTGGGGGACGCCCCCGGGCCGGTCCCGGGGCGAGCAGGAAGGAGCCGGGGCAAGCGGGGCACGGAGGAAGCAGCTGGGGCAGAGGAAGGATGGTTCAGCGGCCCCAGCGCTTGCCCAGGGCTGCGAGGAGGGTGGCTGGGGTCCCCTCGCTTGCCACGGGCTTCCTGCGCCAGGGCCAGCACAGCCGCCGCTTCGGCACGGCCACGGCACGCAGCCCAGCATCCCTGCGCTGGAACCGGGGGGAAAGCACGAGAGGGTCAGGGGGGCCACACAGCCTTGGGGTTCCTCAACGCACAGGATGTTTTGCGCCATCCAAGAGACCGCAGCTGAGCCCATGGCAGAGGCACAAGTGGCATTTTGGAGGGGCCATGTGGACAGGACAGCTCAGCCCATGGGGGTCTGACAGAGCAAGGCAAGGACTCCAGTGCAGAGAGGGGATGGGGAGGGAGAGGAGATTCCTGCAGCCCTTTCATACAGGGGTGCTCCTTGAGTCACGTCCCGGGAGCACGGGGGCACCCCCATGACATCTCCCAGCAGGGGAATGGGCTTAACGGGAGCCCATCTGAGGGGGAGAGGCAAGAGCTTGAGGCAGCTGCGATGGAGATGGGACTGAAGGAGAGGCGAGCAGAGGAGGAGGGGGTCTGGACACGAGGATCTGTGGCATGCGTGTCCCTGCGCTGCCCTGCTTCTCCCTGAAAGCTTCCCCGGGGAGGCACAAGGATGTTCTCCACTCTCTCCGCCTGCTGCAGCTTCTCCCACCACCAATGGGCACTTCAGCAAGGCCAGGACAGGGACCAGCTCGTCCCCCCTGCAGCCAGACACGATGCTGGCAGCTTCCAGCAGGTCCCAAAAACTGCTCTGCTTTCCCCCCTGCCCACCTAGGCACAGGGCGGACGTTCTGCAGACCAGGAGCTCCCAGCCCCAGCACACCCAGGGAGCACCCAGCAGCACCCACCCACCCCACCTCCTCCCCAGCAACGCACATCGCACCCAAATGCTCTCCCACGCCAGGCCAGGCCCCCCGAGGGCAGCGTTGGGTGCCGTGCCATGCCAGGGGACCGGCTGCCGGCTCCCTCCTCCCTTCCCAGGCAGCCGCTGGGGCTGTCGGCTTTATTTAGAGCTTCACACAAACAAACACCAAAGATATCCGAAGTGACTTGGCACCATCAATCCGCACACGGCGTCAGCCTGCGCGCGTTCCCGTCCCCGTCAGCCTCCCCCTCGGCCCCAGCTACGCCCATGTGTTGCATCCAGCCTTAATTTAGCTCACTTTGCCGCTGGGAGCCGGGACCGGCCTCCCCAGGCATCTGCACTGCACCTCCCTCAGGGAGCACCCCCGGCAGCCGGAGGCTGCACTCAAGCACCGCAGCCAGTGCTGCTCTACTGTAGAATAATTTGCGGCCAGCGCTGCTCCTGAGGAGCCCGGTGCAGCCGTTGTTTTTATTTCCCCTTTGCACAGCTGGCGAGGATGTGAGCAAGCAGCAGGGACCCAGAAGAGTGGTTGGATTTGGCCTTTGGCCTTTTGCACATGCAGCGTGGCGTGGAAATAAATAATCAGCTTGCGCGGGGCCAGGACATGGGAATCAGGGAGGGGTTTGTGGAAACCTTTGCAGCTACGCCGCCATGGGCAGTGCATCCCAGCCAGCCTGAGTCTGGGAGCGGGCACCCTCGGGGCGAGCGGGTGCCCAGCAAGAGGGAAGGTGCTGGGAACACGCTGCAGCCATTCGCAGCCACTTTCCTGGTTATTTTTAAGCGGCAGCACAGTTCCTGGAGGCCTGGCTGACTTCAGCCTGTCTGGGCGGTTCTCCCGCTCGGCGTTGAAGGTTCAGACAACCTGTTTCAAGGCGATTACAGAGCAGAGACAGCCCATACGCGAGCAGCCACCGCAGGGCGCTTGGGAAGGAAAGTTAGAGCTTAAAAAAGCTCTGCAAGAGAAGGTACGGCGGCAGAGCAGATGGTGCAGCGTGAGCTTCCTGGGAAGAGCTGCTATTGCTCCCCATTAGGAAGCATATGGGCAGGCTCAGCTGCCTCCCCTCCTGCCCACGGCCCTTTCACTTGGTATCGCCGGGGCCCGCTCAAACATGGGGGTTTTGGGGGAGCCGCCCCGGCAGGGCAGCCCCTGCCCCACAAGCTGGCAATGAACCTGGGGGAGAGGAGCGCTCGGCTCCTTCGTGCACCCAATGCCCGAGAGGGAGCGAGGGCGCAGCGTTTCGGGAGGCGCGTCGCCATCATTAGGAGCTGCCTTCTGCACCAAACACCCACGGCGAGCAGAAGGCTGCTGCGGCGTTTGGCAGGGCGGGCAGCGCTGCCAGGCTCCCCATGCTGCCAGCGGGCAGCCGGGCTGCGCTCGCTTTTGCGGCATCTTCGCGCTCCAGCTCAAAGCCGCTGCTCCCGCAGGGATGATCTTGGAGCCCGCGTCTCCCCAGGAGCCCTGCAGTAGCCAGCGTGGGGGCTGGGGCAGCATTTCAGGAGAGCTTTTCAAGAATAGGTTGATTTTTCACAGCTTTGAGGCGCAATGAGGAAACTTGCATCATGTTGCCAGCACCCTTTTGGGGAAGACACGTGCCCTGGCCAGTCTGGGCCAGGCTCACCTGCCCCCGTAGGTTTGGGTGCTGGAGGGAGGCTCTGGTCACCTTCCTGGGGGTGAAGGCTCCAGCCGGAGCTGTCACTGCTCCCAGCAGGGACCAGTGTGCTTTTGCACTTCCCCTTTTTCAGCTGGGAAGCTCTGCGTGGGCAGCAGGACTGGCTGTGCCAGCGGCTTCCTCCCCAGGAAGGGGTGGGGATCCTTCCCCGCACAGGGACCCTCGGCCGGGGCAGCAGCACCCCATCTCTGGGAGGGACCCCAAGTAGACCAGCAGCATCCAATGGGGGCAATCCCAGCCTCAGCAGGGCGATCCCAGCTGAAAGTCTTGCCGCACTGGTTCTGCCCAGACGGCTCTTTCATCCCCTAATTAGCAGCCTGTCTGATCCCCTCCCAGCACCGATACACCGATAGCCCACGGGGACAGTGGTGGCTCACTCTGCTGACGGGGGATTCACAGGTGATGGAGAAGAAAGAGTTTTAAATTCCTGCTCTGTGGTGCCAAACCTGGGCTTATAAACGAGCCATGTTTCACTAACAATGGAGGTGACCACGATTCTTTCCCTGCCCTGGGCTTGTCCCCCTCCGGATCCCTGCTCCCCAGAGCAGCACACTATGGTGCAATGGGAAGGGTACCTATGGCCTGACCAACTGGCCACATCCCACCGGGACACAGCGGCTGCCCCAGAGGGCTTGTGGTCTCAGTGCAGCCTCAAAACCCAAACCGGCAGGTAAAACTTAGAGATAAACATAACGAAAGCCACCAATACTTTGGACATCAGCCTAGAAAACACCCTAAAGCCAGCATCCAGCAGTGTTGTTTTGGGGTCACGGGTGCAGAACCGTGCCCAAGCACTAGCAAGCACCCACAGGAACACCCCACAATAAACCTAAATAACACATCGCACGCCCCCGCCGAGGCTCTCAGGGCTGCAGGGACTCACTGCCCCAAGGAAACTGAGAACCACTCGGTTGTATCCTGGCTCGGCCTCAGCCCCAAACACAACCCAGCCCAACCCCAGCGCCCCAAAAAATGCTGCTTTCATCATTCACCACAACAAAACATGGTGTGCAACCACACCAGAGCACCAAGCCCGGCCCCAGCACCCACGCAAGGTCTGCTCCCGTGCACACAAGCCAGCGCAGCCTCCCTGTGCTAGAGCACAGCACGTGCGCACATCTCTCCAGCCAGCACCAAAGCCAAATTTCAAGACCCATCCAGCCTACAAGCCAAGCGGACACATCCTACAGCCCTCCTGCCTCCCCCCACCGCCCCTCAGGCTTCGGAGTCAGCACCCTCACGGGGCTTTTAGCAGGGAGAAAAAAAAAAACCACACAAATGTCTTCTGAAGTAGGTAGCACCAATTACACTGCTGATATTTAGGGCTTCCAGCACAACAAATGGAGCTTCAGCTTCATTAGGTACCATGCCAATTTAATCCAAGACATCCAGTACAGAAGGAGCTTAAATTAGTCTATCTGATGGTAACTTATAATAAGCAATATGTTAACAGAAGGCTGGAAAGAAGTGACCTGCAGCCTGCTTGCGACAGGCAGCACACAGGGATGGCTGAGACGGACTGTGACCCGTGGAAAGGGCAAAGGCACCCACTGCAGGAGCACCCCAGCCCTGCAAGTACCAATTTCGGAAACAGGGGCGTACATCCTACCTGTCTGCTCACCGCATGTTCCCACTGCAGCAGCCCCCACCACAAACACCTCACAGCTGGAGATGGGGCCACCCAGCCACCCCCTTATGTGGGAGAGAGGCACTGGGGGACGGGTAATGAGCTGCAGATGCTTCGTTAGGGCTGTGATTGCCAGAAGAAAGGCAGGGGTGGGCTGCGGAGGCTGCTGTGTGTGCAGCCTGTGCATGGACTTTGCCCTTTACCTTTTCGGGAGGGGCTCGTAGGAACTTGGCTTTGGCCAAGTTATTATCGTGTGATTTAGGGCTGAGCTGAGACATTGCAGGTCCTCGCTGGGGATCTCAGGCTTCGGCGGTGCAGATGGTGCTTGGGGCGAGCAGGGAGGAGGTGCTTCCCAGCGCGGGGGGGTTTTCCAGGGACACCACTTCTGCCCACGCTGGCCAGACCCACCGCCGGTTACCGCAGCCTCCCTGGGGAGCCGGCTTCCTGATTGCAGCCCACTTAATTTTAGTGGCGTTTGAGCGCTCTGCCGGGATCAGCTGGTCCCTCCAAGTCCATAAAACGACTCAGGGATGACAAAGGGAGGGACGCCGGCACTGCCTGCCCCGTGCTGGACTTTGCCGGGCTGGAGTGATGCTCCCAGTGCCCTCACGGTGTTCATGTGCCGTCACCCTGGGCTTCGGCAGTGACAGCAGAGCCCAGCCAGCGTCAGACCATCCACCGCCATCTGCCCGAGCAAAAGGAGAAGCATGTGGGCTGCAGTGGGGACCGTATCCGCACCGCGGCTGGCCTGTCCCAGGGCCATGCAATGCTCCCAGGCTGCTCCCCCTCGGCAGTGGCATTCTGCAGGGTGCTGCGAGCCGGGTAACTCGGACAGGCTACCTTAACACAACCCTGCACTCTTCCGACTGGGGGAATTCCTCCTGGCTGTGTCAGAGCAGGAAACTGTGGTTTATATCCTGTGCCTGGCCTGGAAGCTGCCCCAGCTGACCTGGAGGCGATGGGCAGAGGGACTGGGGTTTAGGTGAAACTGCTGACAGGCTGGGAAAATCCAGCTGCAGGGGGCGGCTCGGAAGGACAGGAGCTGGCGTGTGCTGCCCGTGAGCACTCGGAGCGCTGCAATGACTTTTGTTCACAGGCGGGGTCCTGCTCCTTGCTCTGGAGGAAGATTTGCTCGCTGGCTCTGCTGCGGGATGTTTCAGAGCTGGGTGTTAATTGTTGATGGGCTCCTGGGGGCTGTTTGAGCCGAAGCCTCCATCCCTGCTCCAGAGGAGGATGCTCTGCGCCGCGTTGGCTGGTGGGGACATGGTGGCGGTGCCTGTACCCAGATCCCCACAATGCACAGGCAGTTCCCCCCAGCCCGTGGCCAAATTCTTGTACTGGGGGTTAATGGGAGGCCTTGTCACACCGATGCCAGATGAATGTACTTCGCCCTCTCGAGCCGCTGCAGCTGTGGCTCTCCCCAACAGGCCAGGTCCCTGCCAGAGCTGCCAGCGGTTCCCCACATCAGATGCAGCCCATCCTCCTCCAGCTGCCCCCTGCTCTTAACTTGGGAGCTGCCAGTGCCATGCCATGCCCAGGGCCAGCCAGGGACTGCATGGGACAGCCTGGAGCCCAAGGGCTCCCAGAGCGCTGCGGGCCAGTGGATGGGGCGCAGGTTGTGGGGATGCACGTGAGAAGAGCAGGTGCATTTGAGCCTACAGCCCATGGATCGATGCTAGAGAAGACCTTGGTGTCCCCTTGGCAGCGCCACTAGGACCATGGCAGGGTGAAGAGCCTGGCGAAGGGAGGAGCGATATAATCTCATTTTTCTTTTGCTTTTTTTTTTTTTTTTTTAACGCGTCCTCTCAAAGTTCTTTGTTGATTGCAAATTGTTATCATGAAAGCGCATCCAATGCTGCAATAGCAGATAATGCTCCGCGCGCTCCCAGGCACGGCTGCTGTAACTCGTTGCAGGCTGGGCTGCCTGATAAAGTCCTGTGGCAGCTGCAGATGAAAATAAAAATGCTAACGCGGTGGGATTTATCATGTTAAGCAATCTCAGCCCATCGCTTCCTGTTCGTCAGAACTCTCACTGGAGGCACCAGGACGGCTGCGGGACTTTGAAGCCTGGGCTTGGTCGGGGCATTTGTGCTGTTGGACCTTGGCCAGCCAGGCACCCACACCTCCAGAGCCGGGGAGATGCCGCCGCCGAGGGCTGAGCCAGGGCACCTGGGGTGCAGGAGACCTGGTACAACCCCCCATCACCCTTTACTGAGTGTTGTTAACGAGGTTGCTGAGAGATAACGGCGTGGCTGGCAGCGAGGGCTTTCACCGAGGTTACTTGTGAAAGTGCCGTATCTGATGGTATCTGATGCACCACAGTGGAAATGGCAATTGCACCATGGCTGCAATGAAGGGGGGGATGCACCCCCCAAAACGGCCAGACCCAGCCCTGGAGGGGGGTACTTCTGTCTTGACCAGCCCCCAGCACCGCCAGTGCCATCGCCAGCCTTGACACCGGGCTGTCCCTGTGGTGGCTGACCCCGTGCTGTCCCCGCAGCAGCCTGGCAGCTCAGGGGCTGTTTGCTTTGGCCCCATTGAGACCAGGCACGTCCACGCTTCCTGACCTCCGCAGGGCTGGGGCCATGCTGGGCTGCTACTGGGAGCTTGAGGGAAATGCTTCAGCAAGGGGTTTGTGTTGTTTTGTGTTTTTTTTTTTTTGAAGCTGAAGGGCAACAAAAAAGCACGAGGATTAATCCGGCTCTGCAAGATCCACCAGGCTCCTGGTGACTGCATCGGTCCCAAGGGTCTGGCCTGGCCCGGCCCCGATAAGGAGCTGCAAATCAGAGCTGCGAAATGCTGCCGGCGTGCCCCAGAGCTCGGTCTGCCAGAGCCGCGGAGGGGGATCAGGGATTTAGAGGACCTGAGTGATGTCTAACAGGTTTAGAAAATATTGCCTGGGATTATCTACCGGCAGTGGTGACCAGAGACGTCTGAGCCGAGACGCACATTGGCACCAGCTGATGTCTGCTGAGGGGGAGTGCCTGCACATGGAAAACCTCTTCTGCATGTGCATGTGTCTATGTGCGTCCGTGCGTGTGCAAGCGTGTGCACACATGTGTACGCATGTGCAGCAGCAACAGCTCTGGGACGGGGCTGTAGGTGAGAATGGGGCTGCTGGCCCGGTGGCAATGCAGGGTCCGAGCCGTGCACGGCCCCCGGCGGCTGCCGGCCCCACGACGGGTCTCAGGTGCATGGAGGGAATCCCAAGATCCAGCGGCAAAGCATCTGCCCTGCCACGCGCACGAGGGATGCTCCAGCCTTCGTTGCGCTGCAGCCCTTTCACAGCAGCTCCTGACCGCCAGCATTAATGATATCCACCCAATTAGCCGCTGCGAGCTCTGCCTAGCCCGAAGGATTAGCAAACGAAATCATCATCCCAAGGCGTAAGCAGTTAACACCACTAATTAGTCATCGCGTGAATCCTAACCCAAACACTAACCCGGGCGCAGGCAGCAGGCCGTGGCAGCGCTGCGGGCAGGGGGCTGCTGCCCACCCGGCCAGGGCTTCCCTCGGCTCCTGGAGGTGGGAGCTGTTTACGGAGAATTTACTGGGCTCGGGGATACGTTATTTTTACTCGTTGCCATAGTTACCCATACCATTATAAAATTAAGCCTGAACCTTGCGGAAGAAATGGATCTGTCAGAAGCAATTATTTCAGCGAGCGTGTTGCTGCTGCTGCTGCGCTGCCCACCCCGAGGGGCCGAGCCCAGCCGGGGCCATGGGGGTCCCCGCCGAAGGCTCCGCAGGGGCCGCATCCTGCTATGGGGCACTTCGCCGGGCCGAGGCGCCGGGCGGGCTGCCGGAGCACCAGCCTGGCCTGGCTGCACCACTCTGGGAGCCACCGGCGCCGGCACAGCCTCTCCGTGCTGGCAGCGCTACCGGGCACGTCTGGGCCAGACAAAAGCCCACTGAGAACGCGCTTTCAGCCTGCTCTGTGGCTCCCTCCCGCAGCGCCTGCTTTCCCCCTTCTCCTGCATCTCTAAATGTTTTTTTTTTCCTTTCCCTGCACTTCTCCTCAGAGGGATACTTGTGCCAGGCCCCGGGCACTGCCAGCACCGGAGTTGCGGCCAAGCATGGCCAAGCTTTAAGGTCACTCCATGCCAGGAGGAGCGAGGACCCCCAGGCACCCCCGCAGCATCCCACCCTTGCTGCCGGCCGGGGATGCCCTGTGCCACCCACTGCCACGGGAAGGGAAGGAGAGATCCCCAAAGGGTTTCCCCATCCGGAGCAGCAGCCCCCCAGCTCTTTTCCCTGGACAAAACCTGCTGGAGTATCCCCGGTTGTGTGCACGGCTCACTTGGGGCATGATGTACATGTGGATGTCAGGGGACCAGGACCTCTCCAACATGTCACTGTCAGTTGATCCAAGGTGAGGAGCCCCGGGCATCCCCAGTGCAGGCAGGACACCCCTCCTGTCCGCCTGGGACCCTCTCTCGGGCACCGGCAGGACCAAGCGCAGCAGCTGGATCCACCCTCCCCGTGCCAGCTCTGGAGGGTGATTGTCCCTGAGCAACGTCCCGTCAAACACTGACAGCACAAAGTGAGTCTTTCTCAAGCACTGCATGTTCCTGTTCGTCCCACGGTCCTGAAAATCCCTCTTTAATCATTGCCAGAGTCTTGGCCTCCACGACATCCTGCAGCGAAGGACCACACGGGCCAAAGGAGTGTTGGGTGTAAAGGATTTCCTTTGAAATGTATTTTGCACTTTCATTTTCACCGCCCGCCCCCTCTGATGCCATAGAAAAGATGAGGAATGGCTGGAGGGCAGCGCCTGATGTGCTCCACCCCCCATCGGCTCCAGGGATTTAATGAAAATTATTCCAGATCGGGCAGAGAGGCTCCACTAGCAATAGCTGCAATAGCACAACCTCCTATTAGACACCAGAGAATCCACACGGATGCACAGCCCGGGGGTCCCAGTTCACCTCCCCATGGCTGCAGGGCCAAGCTGCAGCGTGCAGCCAGCCGGGCAGTGCCCAAGAGCCCCCCTCCTCTCCAACACCCCAGGGGGTGCCACAGGGCGCCCCGGTGCCAGGCGGTGGCTGCCCCATAACGTGGTTTTCACTCGGGCTGTGCTTGGAGGGGCTGGAGCAACGGCTGCTGTGCTGGTGGGAGCCCTCACTGCATCAGGAACTGGGGGGGGGATTACGCTGGCAGTGAGGCTGCAGCACCGAAACTGTTCCTATGACAACCCCAAATCCCAGACCTGTTTATCCTCTTTAAAAAAAATCCACAATAACCGTGAAACCGGGGAATAAGATTCAATAAGTAAGATGTGAAATAAATCAGGAACAGCGTAAAGCATGTCACTGTTTTGTTTTGGCTTCGTTCCTTGCTTTCCAAGGAAAAGCCTGAGAAACGGGGAGCTGCAAAGGGATGAGCTGGCGGGTTTGGAATTGGTGGGAGCAGGGCCCAGCCAGGCGGCATCCCAGGGCTTCTCTCCCTCTCCCAGAAGGAGCTGAGCCTGGGGCAGTCAGTGGGCACAGGTGAGACCTAGGTGGCATTTCTTGGGGTCATTCAAAGTGTCCCTGAGACCCCCTCACCCTTTCCAGCCCCCTCACAGCACTCCAGCTGCTCCCCATCGGTGTCCTGGCACAGCATCCCCCTGGCACTGCCTCGTCCCCATGGCATCGTACAGTTCTCATGGCATCACGAGGTCCCCCTGGCATCACCGGCTGCCTGTGGCATTGGATACCCTGGGAGCCGTGGCTGCTTGGCTAATGATGTGCAAAGGCACCAGCACATCTCTCTCTGGGGATGGGCTTGTGTCTCACAGTGGCAAGGACAGGGATGGGGACAGGGATGGGGACAGAGCAGGAGTACAAGGGCATCTTGGACCGAGACATCCACAAATCAGGGCCTTGGTTAGAGCCACTGCCCCGTCAACCGCTAGAGGGGACAAGCTGGAGTGACATGGGCTCCCGGGACCTGCAATGGCCCCTGGGCACTGTCACCATGAGAGGCACTGCCAGCACGGGGGGGGTCTCTGCTTCGTACCACAGAGCTGGAGCATCCTGGGGCAGGGCACAAGGCATTTATCCCTGTCTCTCCCCTTTTCTCCTTGCTCAGCCCTGGCTCCAGCACAAGCTCAGCTTTGTCCGTCGCCCCTGCGAGTGCCGCCAGCCCTCTCCTGTCCCCCAGGACACCAGGGAGATGCACACATCTCCCGTCCTCAGCCAGACCCACGCACTAGCCGAGACCATGCTCTTCTTCGGCATTAATTAAAACATTGCTCTCCATTCCCTCGCTGCTGGGACCAGCCTCCTTCATCAGTCACACCCCCTGGACTAATTGTTCTCTATTATTCCATGTTTTCCATTGGAGGTTCATGCTCCCTGATGGATCTCGGCACAGCCCGTGCCTCCCACACAGGCTCCCTGGCACGGCTCGCACCGCCGCCCCGGCAGGCTCTGCCAGCCCTCTCACCTCCACTCCTCCAGGAGCCATTTTCCCCCCGTCCTGGTGCCGGGAGCAGAGCAGAGGCTGGGGCCCCAGCCCTTTCCCACTCCTGCTTTCTGCCCCTCTCCAGGGCGGGGGTCCCGCACAGCCCAGCTCAGCCTCTCCCCAACCCCTTTGCTCCACTTTGCCACCCCCCGAGGTCCCAGCCCCCAGCTCACAGACCACACGGAGGAAAAGCCCAGCTAAACCCCTCTGCACCACCCACACGCCGGGAGCTTCTCGCGCGGCAGGGGCCGCTGCCAGGCCCGTCTGCCAGGACACACCACCATGGCCTCATCCAGCCCCTGCACCCTCGCCCCGACACGGTGCCTCCCCGGGTGTCCGGGTGCAGGGTCCTGCGCTGGGAAACTGCCCGAACCCCAGCTGGAGCTGGCATGTCCCCACCCCGGCTGGGACACTGCGCCTCTTCCCACCGCCCGTCCAGCCACCACCTCTGCCCCGCACCACCGCGGTGAAGCCACCTTTGCTCACGCCTGGCTGCGGGAGCCCGGGGGGTACCAGCCCCAGCATCGCCCCGTGCCCACCCCCACCATTGCAGCCCTTGACCTGGCACAAGCACCCACCTTTTTCGCTCGAGCGTCCAGCGGGCAACTCAGCGAGACGTGACACCCGGCGGCACCAGGAAAACACGGCGGACGAGTAGTAAATCCCTGACCCCAGCATCACCCGGCATTGCCCCCCGAGCAAGGTGCTGCCCCCCAAGCGAGGTGCTCCCCGGCACGCTCCTACCTTGTGTCTGCGCTTGGGCGCTTGTTTGTGCTTTCACTTCGGCACACCCCAGGCTGGTGGCTTAAAGGATTTTCCTTTAATAACCACTAAATCCCTCCCCTGGGCAGTAAGCTGCAGACCTGGGTCCTTTCCTAGGTGCCGAGCGCTCCACGCTGCTCTGCTCGCCCATTGCTTTGCATATGCTTGTATCAAACTGGGTTTCCCCCTTCCTAATCCAGACCAGTGCTTAAAAAGCCCTAAATCCCCTTGAATTTCACTTCCCCTTGTCTGCAAGGTCTATCCCCGGTTTCAGTCTCACCCACATGTTTTACATACTCCTGCTCGCAGTCCTGACGTGAGCTTTCGGCGAGCTTCGGTCTCCTCCCCGCACAGAGGCCAGGCAACTCCCGTGTCCTGCTCAGAGCAGCTGCGGCCTCGGCCGGGAAATGAGCCCCTGCCCAGCGTGGCCGTGGCTCCACTCGGGACCCAGCACCGCGGGAGGCTTCACCCCAGCGTTCCCACACCACGGCCCCTCGCTGCCACTGGGGCTGGTGCGGAGCGGGCCAGGCAGGGGACGGGTGCTGGGGGCAGCGGTGACGGACCCCTGCCCTGGCAAGCTCCCCCCCTGCCACCGTGCTGACGAGGTGCCGAGTGCCCTTGCGAAAGAAATGACCCCAAACCGCCCCCAAGTCATGTCCCCCAAGCAGGGGACGCTTATTCATTCATGCAAATAAATTTCAGTAGTGGCTCCTCTCCCTCCCCGTAACAATTCTCTCCCCGAGAGGTCCTCTGCTGGCAGACAAGGCTCCCCTGGCTACGCACACACTGCTGCTTCACACTGTCTTGTTTTACTTCTCTTTTTTGATTTCACAGTAAAAAGCAGATAGAAGTTAGAAACCAGCAACTGCAGCAGCTTTCAAGGTTACAGGCCGCAGCAGTGGCAGAAACACCAGGTTCCTCTGCCTAAAAAGTGTGTTTCACCCTTAGCCCGTGCCTGCGAAGGGGGTGCTTGTGTGTAGCAGCTCCCCGTGCGGTGGGAGCACCAGCTGCCACGGGTGGGTGCGTGTGTGCCCGTCGCATCGGGCTGCACCCGGGTGCTGCTGCCACACTCCCTCCTTGGCCACCAGTCTGCTCCCCTTGGAGGTGGGCACCCAGCACGCGTGCACGGAGCAGATGCGCACAAAGCAGATGTGCACGGAGCAGATGTGCATGGAGCAGATGTGCATGGAGCTGGAGATGAGCATGGGGCAGGCGCACATGGAACAGATGTGCATGGAGCAGGTTTGCACGGAGCAGGGGATGAGCACGGAGCAGGAGACTCTCCCAGGGTAGAGGATTGCATGGAGCAGGAGATGTGCTGGGCTCAGGGGAGAAGGGGTGGAAGGGCAGGCAGGCTGGTGCCAGCTGCCCTGCTTTTAACGCAGCATCATAAGCTCCATTCCCAAATGCCGGCCCTTTTGGTAGGGCAGGGAAAGGCGGGCAAGGGCTCAGCCTTGGCCCATGAGCTGCAGCAAAGTGGCACCGAGAGCTGTTCCCGACAGCTGCCCCACACGTGGTCAGAAGATGCAGATTTGGAGGGGAGCCGGGCAGGGTGGGAGGTGGGAGCCACCCGTGGGGTCAGCACAAGCCCAGCAGCAGCACAGGGTGAGCCAGCACGGGGCTGTGGAGGCCACCTGTCTCCCAGGACGCTGCAGGACCGGCACTATTGCTCTTGCTCTGAGCACAGCAGATGGAATGGGTGTTTGCTGGCTTTAATGAGGATGGGCTTGGTGCAGTGACAAGATAACACAAATTATGAACCAGTTGAGCTGGGAAAGTGCCAGTGGTGGCCCGTGCTGGTGGAGACGGGCGTACGAGAACTCCTCCTGGAGTAACCGGCACCACACAGCTTGCACAAAGCAGAGGTCCTTGGCCCCATGGCCTGATCCTGCGCTTGAGACGGCCGCTGGGTCCTGGGAGAGCTACTGCTGGGTCCTGAGCGAGCTACTGCCAAGACCTGGCACAGCAGGTCTGGCCCTGAGCCTCATCCTGCCCAGTGTGGCCACCAAGACAGGAACAAATTAGGGGAGCTTTGCTGAGCACAACAAGCTCAGACCGGGGTGTGCCATGCAAACAGATCCACTTCTTTACTATGCCCTGCAGAAACATCCCTGCTTCCTCTCCCAAAACGGGCTCTTTTGCCTTGCAGGCTGCAGTGCCATGTCACTTGGCAGCAACCCTGACACTGGCGTACTCAGAGCAGGCTGCGTCGGGGCTCCTGGTGTGCCGTGGGGCCGCGGGCAGGGGCTGGAGATCGGCGTAGTGGATGTAGTTGTCCTCCTTGCCGCTTTGCTGCAGAAGTGCACACAAATGGTTAATGCTAGATAAAACTTGCAAAAATAACCCTAACGGCCCCACGGCTGCACGGGTGGCCCCACGCTGTGATGCAGGGTGTGCCAGGACCCCATGCAGGCAGCTGCTGCTCACCCAATGCCCACACTGGCCCCGGAGCCTTGCAGAGTCCCCGCAAGCCAGGACATCGGCACGGGATGCTCTTCCCCATATTCACGGCTCACTCTTACCTGACTGGGCAGATGTGAGCTCTCTGCATCCAGGACTTCGCTGCTGGGGGAAAGGACAGCTGTTAGAGCTAAAGGGAGCTGGGTCCCCTCCCCACCCCGCTCAGCACAGCGCTCCTCAATTCCCCTCCCGAATTCTATCCGAGCTCAGCAGCATGTGACTGCACATGAAGCCCATGCTGAAGGCAGAGGAGAGGGACAACATGCTGCCCGCGTGCCTGGGCTGGGCTCAGACGCCGCGGTGAGGGGCTGCAGGGAGCTCCCTGGAGCTGGGTGCTCCCCGCCACGCGCTCCCGCAAAATGCAGAGAGAAGCGATACAGTGCGGTAATGTGTCTGTGAGTCAAGGACCTTTTCTGGGGAAAATCACTGCTCCAGAGGGATAAGGCAGGTGGAGAAGGCAGTTCACTCCCCTTGGGGTGCAGAAAGGAAGAGGCGATGGGTACAAACCTGGGGGTGCTGGGGGTCCCTGCGCAGCACCGCAGAGGGAGGGGTGAGAAGCTGCCCATGGCCACTGGCCTGGCCAGGCACTGGCTCTCCACATCACCTCTGTGCTTCCTCCTGTACATGCAAATGGCCACGCAGAGGCCAAGGAGGAGGAGAAGGAAGCAGAGCACTATAGTGGCAGCCACTATGCTGGAAACATGGGTTGTCTCTGTGGAGATACAAGGCAGAGTGGGGAGAGGGCAGTGGGTGCAGGGCAGTGCGGGACCCCACTGCGGGCAAGGTGGGGGCTATGGGATGGTGCCCCCAGGATGGTGTCCCCATCCTGCTGGGCTGCACTCACCCTGTACGGACACCTCTGTGCCCTTTCCATGCTGAAACACCTCAAGACCACGCACTGATTTGTCGAACTTCACGCAGTAATAGGTGCCGGCATCCTCGAGTTGAACGTCCCTGATGTGGATGGTGAAGTCTGTGTCCGACCCATCCACCGCCCTCGTCACGCGGGGGAAGGTGCCCGTCTGATCATAAACGGTCTGGTTCCCACTGCCCCAGCCCTTCAGCCACTTCACGGGGCCAACGGGAAGCTCTCCAGACGTGGTGCAGGTCAGAGTGAGCGTCTCCCCTATTGTCACCAACACCTTGTCCTGGGGCTGCTGCAGCTGGAAGCCCTGAGTCACCTGGGCACCCGCACCTGGGCACAAGGACAGGAGGGTTTTGGGGCTGAGCGATGGAGTGAGGCGAGGGTTTGCCCCACTCACCCTGAGCAGCACGGTCAGAGCGGCCCGGGCTTGCTCCGAGTTTGCACCATCTCAGCTGAGAAATATCCCTGGATATGGCAGAGACAAGGCACAGGCACCGGGAGTGCCAGAAGCCGGGTTAAAAATGAACTAGGGGCAAATTTACATCCCCTGTCTCATTGTTAATAGGCGGTGCTGTGAACGTTTGGAATCTGGAGACGTACAGAGGGAGCCAAGGGGAATTCCTGGCAGGAAAAACTTCCGAGTGCTGTTAAACACGAACGCCCCAGCTCTGTACGACATGAGCCAGCACTACTGGGGCTCTGCGAGGAAGTGGGGTTCACAGCCTGGGGCTGTGTGGAGCCGAGGGAGCCCGCTCCGAGCACAGGTGTGCAGGGCCGGAGAGGAACGCAGCCCCCAAAACCCCTCCTGCCCCCAAATTCCTCCTGCCTAAAGCCCCCCCGCTACCTTCAGCAACGGCTCGGTGGGGCTCGGCTCTGCGCACCCCGGGGCTCGGGGCTGCAAATCCTGGGGCTCGGCTCCAACCATCCCGGGGCTCGGGGCTGCGAATCCCGGGGCTCAGCTCTGAACATCCCGGGGCTGCGAATCCCGGGGCTCGGCTCCGACCATCCCTGGGCTCGGCTCTGAACATCCCGGGGCTTGGGGCTGCGAATCCCGGGGCTCAGCTCCGACCATCCCAGGGCTCGGGGCTGCAAATCCTGGGGCTCGGAGCTGCGAATCCCGGGGCTTGGGGCTGCGCATCCCACCCGCCGTGCCCCCGGCATTCCCGCGCAACCCAAAAAGGGGGGTCGGAGGAGGAAAGCTCTCCAACCCTGCACCCCCCGGCCCCGTCCCGTGTTTATCTGTGCCGGCCCGCTCCCGTTAGCCATCGGCTGCNCATCCCACCCGCCGTGCCCCCGGCATTCCCGCGCAACCCAAAAAGGGGGGTCGGAGGAGGAAAGCTCTCCAACCCTGCACCCCCCGGCCCCGTCCCGTGTTTATCTGTGCCGGCCCGCTCCCGTTAGCCATCGGCTGCGGCGGCCGGGCCTCACCCGCGACGCTCCCCCCCCCTCGCCCCGGCGCGGCGGCAGCCAGCGGGGCAGGGGATCGGGGGATCTGCCGTGGGGCTGCCACCGCCGTCCCCCCGCTCCGGACTCACCCGAGA
>VZSF01008241.1:14805-61419 GCA_013398295.1 Chionis minor
AGCGGGTTAGTGCCGGGCGTCCGAGCCCGTATCCCGTGGGACCAGTCTGGGAGCGGGGGGGAGGGGGAGCCGAGGGGCCGGCCCGGCCGCAGCATCCCTCCGGCGGGATGCGGCCATGCCGGGGCGCGGGGAGGGGAACCGTCCCCCCCGCCCCGCCGCGGGTGAGCGGGGGGGCTGCCCGGGGCCGGCCGGGCTCTGCCGGGGGGTCCCGGCGCTGAGTAAGGCGGCTGGCTGGCGGCGAGCGGGGAGGGTAAACAGGAAAAGGGCTGAGCTGGTGGCCGGGGGTGACTCACAGGTGACTCCAGGAAACCGTGGGGCCCGTGCCAGCCTCGCCGGGCTGGCACTGCACGCCGCCCCCCCGCCCGCTGCGCGCCCTGCCTGCGGGGAGCCGGGGGGGAGGACACACATGGACTCCACCAGGCAGGGAGGAGGGGGACCTGGCGGGAGCGGGAGAAGGGGGATGTACGTATTTAGGATCGGAGCCCCCCGTGTTGATTCAGCACAGGCTGGGTGGGGGGCACCGCTTGGGGTGCCCTTCCCTGCATCCTACCTGCCCCTCCCTGCCCCAGTCACCCTTGGCTGGGTGACCACCCTGTCCCAACTGGAGATGGGCACGTTTTGGGGCAGGCAGGTGGCTCCTGGGACAGGCTGGGCTCTCCAGGGAACCAGCACCCTGCCCACTTTATATGGCCATGGGAGGTTTTGCAGCCTGAGTCCGTCCATGTCCCCGCACCAGCCTGCACGGCCCCCCGATAACATAGGTAGGGAGCAAGGGAGACCTCCCCTGAGCCCCACCGTGACCCCCCCAGTTTCCCCTGCAGGACTGGGATATTTGAGGATTCATCAGCAGACACCGTGCATGTCCTCTGTGCCATCCCCAACTGCGTGGGGTACAGAGGGACCAGCAGTGAGCAGCTCGAGGCTCCTGCGTAATTTGGGGCAGCTGGGAGGAGGAGAAGGAAGGGGCTCATCTTTTTGGGTGCAAGTGGGGAGCTTTGTTCCCCGCTGCCCACATTCCCGGCACCTCCCAGTGCAGGGGCCATGCAGGGTGGGAGGCAGAGCGCGCTGCCGGTGTACGGTTGGGATGCTGGCCGCCTGGGTTCCCCTCCCCGTTGTGCCACCACCTGCCTGCGTGGCTTTGGGCGAGTCACCTTGCCTCCTCCCCGTCACCGGGGAGGCGCATGTACCCCTCCCGTCCCCTCGTCGGTAACGAGGTCCTTTTTATTCCTTAGGGCCGAGAATTACTGGTGGCGGGGTCAGAATAAGCGGACCCTAAAAGTGGGCCAGTTCCCCCGAAACACGGTGACCTCGGTGGCGGGGCTGTCGGCCCATGACATCAGCCAGCCGCTTAAAAACAGCTTCATCCACACAGGCCATGGAGACACCAACCCGCAGCACTGCTGGGGGTTTCCCGATAAAATTGATGAGTAAGAAACTTTCTGACTTCTCTGCATCCCCTGCCTGCTCCCTGCCTTCCCCGCTGCCCGCCGGGCACGGGAGCGAGCCGCGGCTTGGCTGCCCCCTCCCTTGAAGCATCTCTTCCCCCCGGCTGTACTGGGGATGGTGGCTCCCGGGTAGGGTCCTCGCCGCTGGACTAACTCCCTCGCCTCTTCTTACTAATGGGCTAAGGGATGTGGGGGGCTGCTGTGCTTGTGGGGGGCTGTCCTGGGGCGGGGGGAGCACTTTCTTCCAGCCCTGCAGCCCCTCGTGGCTGTTCCAGGGCAGGGGGAACATCAGTAAGCACCACCCAGGAGGTGGCCACTTTACCGCAACGCTTTTGGGGTGTCCTAGGGCTGCTAAGCGCTCACTTTTCAGTTCCTGCGTGGAGGGGAGCCATGGCGGGGGTGCAGCCTGGCCCCATGCTCTTAATGGCATGAATCCTCTTAGAAAGCAAAATACGAAAAAAACCCCCACCAAAATACTCTTCCCCCCCCACATGCTCCATCAAGAGAGACCCTGGTTGGTCTGTGATGGGGGGGCAGGGGGAGCATGTGCTTGCACCCCAGTGTGTTCTGTGCCCCCCTGCCGGGTGGGACTGGCTGTGCCCAGTGTGGGTGCTGGGCACCAGGGGGCGGTGGGCAGGAGCACCTTGGCTTGGGGCAGGGGGCTTGGGTGGTCTCTGTCAGCACTGGGCTGGGGGAACGTGGGAGGGATGTGTGTAGGGGGCAGGATAGGATTTCAAAGCCTGGAAAGCTCCAGCTGGGTAGAACCAGCACGTGTGCCGGGCTTGGTGCATCCCCTGGGATAGTGATCCCCACCACCATTCGGCATCCCAGTCCTGGGACAGCTCTGCCGGTGCCTTCAGTCCCAGCCTTGACCCCTGCCATGGTGCCCTGTGCCACAGGCTGTGCCGGTGGCCCTTGGAGGGCTGAACCAAGGTGCCGCACACACGGACCTGGCTCGTGCCCCGGCAGGCCTCCCCGCGCCCCGCTGCGTGGGCACGGGCGCTGGGTACGTGCCGCCCGGGCCGCCGAGAACGCACCGAGCTCGGCACACGCCCAGGCCTTCGGGCTGTGCCGGCTCCCGCCGGCTCCCTGCTTTACCACGCCTGGCTTGCGACGGCTCACCCGGGCCTCCTGGCACCCCACCGGCGTGCCGTACCGGGACACCCTGCCCTGGGCGCAGCGTTGTGCCGCGGCACCCCGGTGCTGGGAGAGTGTCCCGGGCATGGCACCCTGTTTGCAACCCCCTGGGTACGGCACGTGGTGCACTCGGGACAGGAGAGGGGTGGGTGACACCAGGATGGCTCCAGGCTCTGCCGTAGCGCTGGGGTGCAGTGCCCAGTGCTTGCAGGGACGGTACTCACCGGGGCATTGCTCATGGTGGAGGGGTGTGGGGTGTCCTGAGGGACGTGGTGTGGGAGCAAGGGATCCCACGCTCGCCCACTGACCCCTGGGTGCTCTCCTCCTCTCTCCCCACAGGCTGTACCTGGGAAATCCCATGGACCCTCCTGACATTCTAGGTGTGGACCCGAGTGCTGCCAGACCCACCCAGCTTCCAGGCCGGGCTAAAAGTGAGTGGCTTTTCCCTTTCCCTCTGCCTGTCAGCTGTGTGAAGCCCTCATGCCGGTGCCCTGATGCCAGGGTGATGGGCTGGATCCTCTCCTTTCCATCTCTATGCTGCCACTTGCTTTTCCTAGACCTGGGGGTAGCTGGGGTGACAGGGCATGTTGTCACCTGGCCATGTGCCATTGGCAGCAGCGTGGGCGGCTGGTGGCTCTGCCCGGCTGGACTCTGCCCTGCTGCTCTTCGTCCAGGTCCCTTGTCCCATCCCAGCCTCCCACAGCTGGGCTCCTCGGTACGGGGGATCTCAGCAGAGCTGCCGCGTGTGCTGCAACCCCCCTAAACCTGCAATTTTCCCTTGGGGGGGCTTCCCACCGGCATCCTCCGCACGCTCCACCGGTGACGGGGGCCACGACGAAGCATGCACCCTGCTAACGAGCACCCCAGCTGCCGCTTGCTCCGCACACTCACCCCGTGCCTCCCCTCCTCTCGGGCTCTCTCTTCTCCTGCAGGGCAGCCGCCTCCGCGCCCGCCTCAGCCTACCGTCCTGCTCACCAGTAAGTTGGGCTTTTTTCGGTGCTGCTCTTCCTCCTTCGTGCCCCCCCTTCTTTTCTCTCTTTGCTCCTTTCACCCCTTCTGCCTCCCGGGTACTGCTGTGCACCTATGGGTGATGGCACCTGCAGTGGGGACACAGATGCGGCGCAGGGTCACCAGCCAGGGGCAGGGTGCTGGGGGGCCCCGGGGTGTACTGCCCTTCCCCACCCCGTGGCCCCCTGGCAACTGGCTCTGCCCCAGTGTGCATCGCTGTGCCCAAGGGGGGAGCAAAGGTGGCTGAAACTATGGGGGAATTTGGAGGCTTGGTGTTCCAGACGCCACCCCCCTTGCACCCCAGGGATGGGTGCCAGGACCCTCACCACCCCTCCTTGTCCCCTCCTAGAGCCTTGCTACGACCCGGTCAGTGAGGAGGAGGAGGGTCTGCCAGGGGGTCTCCGGAAGCTCTGCCTGAAGAAGCCAGGTGCAGAGAAGGGTCTGCGACCAGTCAAGCCATCGGCACGGGTACCGGGCACCAAGGTGGGCGAGCGGCAACCTGGCCGGCTGGCAAGCGAGGGGCCAGCAGGCGGCGAAGTGACCCTCATCGATTTTGGGGAGGAGGTGCCCCAAGGTAGCCCCTCACCAGTCGGGGAGCTGACGGCCCCGTCGTTGGCCAAGCTGGCCATGGAGGCCTTCTCCTTGCTGGACAAGACCCCGCCACAGAGCCCCACGCGGGCTTTACCCCGGCCCCTCCACCCCACGCCGGTGGTGGACTGGGACGCCCGCCCCTTGCCCCCACCGCCTGCCTATGATGACGTGGCACAGGACGAGGATGACTTTGAGGTCTGTTCCATCACCAGCCCCCCGAGTCGGCGGGGCAAGACCAACTACGGCTTTGTGGACGAGGGTGAGCGGGGACCGGCGCTGGAGGACAACCTCTTCCTGCCGCCCAAGGAAACGAAGCAGCCCAGCCTGACACAGACCACCGAGCTCTTCGAGGAGCTGCAGCAGGAGTGCATGAAGAGGCTCAATGTTCCCCTGGGACCAGCCACCCCTGCTGACGACAAACCCCAAATCCCGCCCCGCATCCCCATCCCACCCCGGCCCCTACGCCGCAACGAGCCTGGGCGCTGGTCAGGGGACCTTTCCCCAGCTTCAGGGGGTGAGGAAGACCGGCCACCCCAGATTCCCCCCCGGGACCCGCTGTCGCAGCCCACCTCCCGGACGCCCAGCCCCATGGCCCTGCAGGTGGGCTCCCCCCAGCAGCGCGCCGCCCTCTGCTCCTGCCTTTCCACCTCGCCAGGGAAGCCCATGCCCACCACGCAGAGCTTCGCCCTTGACCCCAAGTATGCCACCCCCAAGGTCATCCAGGCACAGGGCAAGGACTCCTCCAAGGGACCCTGCATCCTGCCCATCGTGAAGGACGGGCAGAAGGTCAGCAGCACCCACTACTACCTGCTGCCTGAGCGCCCTGCCTACCTGGACAAGTACGAGAAGTTTTTCAAGGAGGCCAAAAGCCCCGAGGAGGTGCCAGCATCCCGCCTGGTCACCACCGCCACCGTCCGTCCCATGGTGCAGCAGCCACCGCCAGATTGCAAGGCCAACTTCTCTTCCAACAACAGCAACCCCGGGCCCAAGTGCCTGGTAAAAGCCTCCTGCAGCCTCCAGAAGATCATCTATGATGGGCCGGATGGCTGCCGCCCCGCCGACAAGATCCGGCTGGTAAGCGGCGTCCTTGGTGTCTGCAGGCAAGAGAGGACACAGTGGCCATGGGCTCGCTTGGGCAGGAGCCATCCCCACCCTGTGCCTCAGTTTCCCCAAGTTCAACCCTAGGAGCTTGGCTACAAGAGGTCCCTTGATGTGCTGCGGGACATGTGTCACTGCAACTCCAAAATGGGGATCGCAGGCCCTTTTAACCCACATTAGCCCTACGCAGAGCCCCAGGGAGGGGGTGAGGAAGGCGGCTGTCACTGCGATCCTCTTGGGCTCTCTGGGATGGGTCTGTGGTGGCCGGGAGTCTGTGCCCAAGCACAGGGGAGGCTCAAGATCCCAGGGATGAGCATGGTCCCATCTCTGGGCTTATGGTGCTCCCTGGGGATGGAGCCAGGGTGGGGGTCAACGCCGGTGACCCGCTGCTCCAGCCACAGGCTCCTCACCTATGGGTGGGAGCAGGCACTGACCACGAGCTCCCTCCAGGTGCAGGAGACGGTGCATGGTGTGACCACTGAGGAGTGCCAGACGGCCCTGCAGAACCACGGCTGGAACGTCCAACGGGCTGTCCAGTACCTGAAGGTACCACATGCCACTGTCCCCTCACCCTGACTCCTGCAAGAGTGGTGGCACCCCTGTCACTCCCCTTACTGTGCCCTGTCCCCTTGCAGGTGGAGCAGCTCTTCTGCCTGGGGCTGAAGTCCCGTGTTGAGTGCCACCGGGTGCTGGAGATGTTTGACTGGAACCTGGCCCAGGCCAGCTCCCACCTCCTCGATCCCTACAGCACCGGCCGCCAGAAGTAGGGGCACAGATGGGTATTTTTTGGGGGGTGGTCTCCATGTCATGCTGCTGTTGGCCAGCTGGCACCATCACCCCTCCTGAGCTTGTCCTCTCCTCTCCTTGCAGGCGGTGACAGCAGGGACGGGGCGAGCTGCGTTGGATCTGGAGCAGGCATCTTGCTGTGGGATCGCCTCCGCGGGTCCCACCCCCACCCACACAACCTGCTGCTGGACTCTGGCCTGAGCCCCCGGTTGGGGGAAGGGGACATCCCGAAAGGGAGCCTGCCCAGTGCCCCAGGCTTGCCAGGGTGTCTGCACCCTGGCTTCAGCAATGGGCTCCGTCCCCTGGCCCCTTGTTGAATTGTTTTTGTAAAGAGAAATGTAATTTTAATATATATATTATATATATATATAAAAAGTATTCTATGGAGAGGAGGAAGGTGCCTGTTGGCCGTCTCCAAGGTTCATCCCTACTGATGCACAGGGACAGGCCCTGTCTCTCTCTGTGGGTGCCGGTTCCTCTCTGCAGGCAGCCAGGACTGTGTTCCGTGGGACCTGCCGCAGGGATGGAGCCCGGGCGCAGGGTGCCCCGGAAGGGGGCATGCACGTGTGCGGTGGTGCCCAGCAGGCACTGGGGATCCCTGGGGAGTTGTGTGCCATGGACACTCATAAAACCCCCCAGTGTTGGCTCCCAGGCTGTTTTGGGGTGCAGAAGTCTCTCCCCAGTTGGGGCTGCTGGAGTTAGTCACGTGCTGCTCCACCCCCAGAGCTTGAAGGCTGGCTGTGGCTTTGACCCTTCGGAACAGGCAGCGCTTGCCCACGGCGGTGCCCTGTGCAGGGGAGCCCCACTCGGCTCCCAGCCGGCGCCTGACTCATGCCGGAGCAGGGAGTGGCGGGACCTGCGTCGCACCCCCACCCACGCGAGGGGCATTGCGCAACCAGGTGCACCGCGCAGCCCGAGCCACTTGCCAGTGGGGGGGTAGGGGGCTGCCCCCCATGGGGTCCCAGGCCAGGTGGCAGTGCCAACTTCCCCCCCAGGTGGGTGTCGGAGCCCCTTCCCTGGGTTCCCTGAGGTGCCACCTTGCAGCAGCGCTGGGAAGGTGTCTCCGTGCAGGTGGAGGAGGACGTCTGTGCCCAAACCCACTGGGTTTACGGGCACTGCTGGTACCTGGTTCCCAGGATGCCCTCTGCTCCAGAGCTGGTGGCTTCGGAGGAGAGACCCCACTCTGCGTGGTGAGTCTCCTGGCAGGAAGGCTGCCTCAGCACAGCCGTGGGTACCTCCCCGTGGCAGATGGTACGTGGCCATACTGTGAATGTGCCATGTGCACCTACAGCTCCACTCGTTTCTGATCCCTGGCGCTCCCTGAGCTTCGGGATGGTGAGGTTTGCTGGTGCTGCTATGGGCATGGCCACACATAGGTGCTTTGGGTGCTCTGTGCCTCGGTTTCCCCATCTAAGGTGCAGCTACCGGGGCATGGCAGCCAGGTGGGGTGGCTGTCAGTAAAGTGAGGAAGGCACGCCACCTTCGCCGGCTTATCTCCCCTCCCTTAAAAGGATCCCAGAGCTGGGCTTGGACCTGTGAAGCAGCAGACGTGTGGTTGCTGCAGTGGCCTCGTTGGGTGCCTTTGCACGGCCGGCTGCGCCTGGCCTCTGTCCCCGCTGGAAGGTGACCTGCCACCCAGGGCAAGGCCCAGCCCCGCCGCCCGATGCGGGAACAGCCCCCCCCCGGCCGGGCTTGCGTGGGCGTTTGCCGCGATGGCACAGATAACCGCTGCACGCAGGTTCCTGGCGGCGCTGCCGGCGGTGGGGCCGGGGCAGGGTTGACACACGGGACCCCGAGGCGGCAGCTCCTTCCTTCTTCCTCCTTGGTGGCGAGCCAAGCCCTGCTAGGGGTTATTGGCCAAGCGTGGCGGGGGGGTGGATGGGGGGGGCAGGACCCAGGGCTGACCCCCCCTCCTCCCAGAGCTGCTGGGGACCCCTCTCCCCGCTTGCCACCTCCCGCCCTTTGGGCCTGGTGACTTTGCAGCCCATCGGGTGCTCCCCCGGGGTTGAGGACCCCAACTGTGGGGTGTCAACCATGGGGTCACCATGAGAAGGTCCTTAAAACCTCCCATGGCAAAATGGGCGTCCCCCAGCATCAGTGGGTCCCCAGGGCTGGGACGTGGCCACCTCTGCGGCAGGTTTCGAGGACACTGAGCCATCAGTGCCCCAGGCAGGGCACGTGGCATCCCCATCCCCCCTACCTGGGGGAGTGCCCACCGGTGGAGCCACCCAGTTGCGTCCCTCTGCTGGGACCAGGAGAGCTGCAGACCTGTCCCTGCCGCCGAGGAAGCACCATGGGGTGCCGGGGCCAACGGCTGCTCTGGAGCTGGGTGCTGTGGGGGCTCTGGGCGCTGCCAGGTGAGTGCCGGGGTCACCCACACCAATGCTGGGCTGACCAGGTGGCCGATACCATCTGGGAAATGGGAGATGGGCTGGGAACAACTCTCCGGCTGCTCAAATGCTGCAAGTTTGAGCCCAAGTGCCTGACCGGGGATGGCCCCATCTCTGCCCGCCGGTGCCACAGCCTCGGCACGGTCGCCCGACTGCGGTGAGGGAAGGGGGGGATGTGAGGTGGGTCAAATGGGGACTCTAGCCCACGGGGAAAGGTGCCTGTCTTGCTCTCAGCATTGGTCCGGCTGTGGGTGCTGGGGTGGGGACCGGCCCCAAGGGCTGGGGGCACCTTCCTCCCGCGGCAGGGGGGAGGGATGGGGGTGATGGGGACCCTGGGCTGGTTTTTTTCCTCATCCCGCCCTCACCTACCTGCTCTGCCACCAGCGCAAGCTGGGGAGACGAGGGAGCAGCCCCCAGTCCCCACACTGGTGCCAGCAGAACTGGGCAGCATCTCCTCCGCGGCCGACAGCGCCGAGCTGCCTCCAGACCCGGGCATGTGCCAGGCATTCCCCACCACCACGGCTACCCGGCTGGAGCACCCCTCTCCCGCCAGCAGGACTACCCCCTCGGCCGGCGGCCAGGGCTCAGGTAAGGCCGGCAGGCAGCTGGCCACGGGCAGGTTCCTGCCTGCTGGGGCCGCGGTGGGGTTGATCCAGCTGGGGCCTCCTTGTCTCGCCCCACAGGCAGCCTGGTGCCACAGGTGACGGCGAGAGCACTGGTCCCAGCCAGGACCAGTGGTGAGCAGGGGGCACCTCCCAGCGCAGCAGCTCTCCCCAGGGGTCCGGCACCACAAGGCAGCCCCCAGGCAGGGGCAGGGGCTGAGGTGTTCTCTCCAGGCACTGCCAGCCGCCCGGCCAGCGTCCCTCCGGCTCCCACCACCACTGAGCACAGGCAGCTTCTGTTCCACGTGCCAACAGGGCACATGGTGGGTCTTGCCATGGGTGGTGGTGATGCTGGGCCACCTATAGCCGCATCGTCCCCAACTCCAGGGGTCCCAGCCATAATGGGGACAAGCAAACTGCCATCAAACAGCAGCACCGCTCCCAAACAGGCTGCGGAAGTGTCTAGTGTGGCTCTGGACAGCATCTCTGGAGAGCCAGTCTTGGGAACAGCTGTCCCCGTGCAACAGGGGACTGCAGCCAAACCACCCTTGGGTGCTGCAGGTTCACAGAGAGGTGCTCCCTCAGCACCAGGTAGAGGTATGTCCCCCCCGGTGGCACGCGTCCCAGCTGCTCAACCTGTGCTGGGGACAAAAACATCTTCCTCAGTCACCAGCAAATTGACTGATCCCAATGAGTTGGTGCAGCTGGGTGATGGCGTCACTGCGGAGGGGACACCAAGGACAGCATGGACCGCAGTGCCATCGCTCCCCCAGGACGAGCACAGCACAGGGGCATCACCTGCCAGCACCAGCAGGAGCTCTGCTGAGCCACACTCAACCGCTGCGCTCCCGTCCCAGGAGGTCACACTGGGGCTCGACAAGGCCACCTCACCTCCGGCCACAGCAGCCAGCATCTCTCGGAACATGGGCAGCTCCGTGAAGCCATCAGCAGCCTCAGCCAGCCCTGCTGCTGCCCTTCCTGGGGGTCGCCCCCATGCAGCCATGGAGGGAGCCAGGATGGCAGCCCCACCGTCTGCAGACCCCCCAAGCGAATCCTCAGAAAAGGCCGCCTTTTCTTCCGCCGCCATTGGCACCGGTGAGGCTACAGAGGCAGGGACACGTGCTTTATCCAACGGGAGCCACAATGCCTCGCAGGACCCTCCTGGCCCCGCCGCTCAGCTGCCTCCAGCCCTTTTGCCCCGGCTCCCCAGTGGTGCTGTGCCAGAAGAGGGAGAGACGCTTCCCCCCACCCGTAGCGTGGCCCCTGATGCTGCTGGAGATGGGCTACCCAGAGCCAACGCTGTCACCCACCCCCACGCCATTGCACTGGCTCCAGGTGTACGGGCTATGGCGATGGATGTCACTGCTGCAGAACACGTCCCCGCTGCATCGTTCCCAGCTCTGGGAAGCATCGATGCTGAGCTGGTTTTCATCAGGAGTGAGCCCAGCACCAGAGCCACAGCAGACACTGATTCCCCGGAGACCAAGGCCACCCCAGTGCTGCTTCCCAGGCTGTCCCCCCGAGCAGCTCCTAATGGCCCTGATGGTCCCTCTCCAGGGCCCTTTGCACGTTCCATGGGCTCTCTGCTCCCCCAGCTCCCCTCAGCAGGCCCTGGGGCTACCACAGCAGAGACGGCTGCAGACGGATCACCTCCAGACAGACCCAGCATGGACACGTCCTTGTCCTTCCCAGGTGCTGGTGGAGCGAAGCCAGCCGGGGCCCCTCGAGCCACTGCTGCACCATCTTCCCTCGGTGCGTACGACATCGGGACTGGACCAGCTGCCCATCCATCCTCCCTCGTTAGCAACACTCTGATTAGTGAAACGGGGACGGGAACGGCATCACTGGACAGTGGCAATGCTGCCACAACGCTGTGGGACACCGGAGCCACACCGGCTGTGCCTGATGCACCTCCCAGCCGCAGCCAGCCTAGTCCTGCTGCCAGCTCAGCACCCCTGGAAACTGGCATCACCCCTGGACCTGCACCAGCCCCAGTGCTCCAGGCTGGGCCGCGAGATAGGGCAGCCCTGGGGGCAGAGACGTGGTCGCCCAGTGCTACACCAGGCATGGGCACGGCTGCCCCAGGCAGCCTGGGGGTACCCAGAGCAGTCAGTGTCCCTGTGGCATCACGAGCAGGCATCCCCGCTCTCCTGGAAGGCAGTGCCACTGCAGGGATGGCTCTGGGGCTGTCCCCACCCAGCAGCCCCCAACAGATGGCAACAGGCACGTTCCCACTGTCCCCGGCCACCCCACCATCAGCAATGGGTGGTTCAGGTGACCCTCGCTCTGATGGCAGCGCTGCAAGGCAAGCGGTGGGCACAGCATCCCTGGAGGTGGGCATGGAGGAGAACCCAGGTGCCAGTGCAGCGGGGCCAGCTTCCAGCCACATGACCGTCACCGCTGGACCATCACCAGAGCCGCCTGCCCAAGGGACCAACGCTCCTAAAACCAGGCCCCCAGCAGATCTGCCTCTCCTGGTTCCCAGAAGTGGTCGCTCAGCCCCGCCAGCCATGGCTAACTCCAGCTCAGCGCCAGCCACCGCCAGCTCCCTCCTCAACACTGCCACTGGCAAGACACCGCAGCCTGTGACACCAACACCCCCTGAAAATGCAGTCACGGACAGAGGCAAGGCCAAGTCCCAGCCAGCAGGAGATGGCAGTACCACTCAGGTGGGCTCAACCTTGGCTGAAAACACAAGGGTGGGTGCTGCGACAGGTATCCCGCACAGCAGTGACACTGCCCAGGGGACATCCCCACCGGTGTCACCCCCTGCCACAGCCAGCATCGCTGCTCAGCCAAGCACGGCCACATCAGACCACAGCTATCATTCTGTTAAGCTCATCATGGACATAGACACGGACACGGGTATGGACTTGGACATGGATGTGGCTTCTCCAGCCACAGGGGATGGGGCTGGTGTGGCTGATCCAGGCACCACTGAAGCCACCCCATCAGCACGGTCTGCCCCAGGCAGCAAAAGCCCTGTGGCAATGGCCATTGCAGGGACAGTGTCACCCACAGCTCCAGAGCTGGTTATAGCCCCTTCCCCTGGCCTCACTCACAGCACTGCTGAGCCAGATGTTGGTGTGTCCCCTCCTGTCCCTGGGAACACCCATCTGGTGGTGTTGGCACCCCCCGTCACCCCCAGCATCACCGCCACTGGTCCAACAGTGGGAGCAGGTGATGCCAGTCTCAACAGGGTCACAACACCCCCTTCTGCTGTCCCCAGCAGTGCCTCAGCTCCACATAGCCCTCATGTCACCCTGAGGCCATCCCCTGAGGCCACCCACAGCACCCACGACTCAGCCTTGCGGGCTCTCAGCCCGGTCACTGAGGACGAGCCCACGGCAGGGGTCTCCTCGCTGGCTGTTGGCCACACACACCCATGGCAGACTACAGCTGTGTCCCAGCCAGGTGCTGGGGGTACCACCGCCTGGGCAGACACCACCCGCCCTGAGAGCAGCGCCGGGGCTGCAGCGCTCCCAGCCAGCACCAGCAACACCCACGTACCTGTCTCCAACACCGCTGGCACAAGCCCAGCCACTACATCAGCTGCCAGTGTGTTCCCCAGCAACACCATCCCACCAGCCACTTCAGCTGGCGGGGAGACCTTCACGGTGACTGGAGCCACCACAGTGGTGCCGTCTGACACGGCAAAGGCCACCAGGGCAGGCGGATCCCCAGCAGCACATACCCCATCAGTAGAGACAACTGCTGGACCCTGGGACATCCTTGTCCCCAGTCCTGCGATGGCGGTGCCTGATTCACGCCACCCCAGCCCACGCAGCCCGGCGGAGGAGCCACCAACAGCCCCCTCGTCCATGCTTGGTGTTGGTGCAGCCAGCCAGATCTCCCCCGAGCCAGCAGTGGACACCACCTCTCCCACAGCCATCAGCAACCATGCCATGGGACTGACAGCGAGCACATCACCTGCCGGCTTCCAGACGTCTCTAGGGGCACCTGCCTGGGGGGAAAAACCAGCCACCACTACAGGCAGCACCACAGCCACCAACACTGCCACTGCAGGCAGCACTGCGGCCATTGCTACAGGCAGCACCCCAGCCACCAGTGCAGGGAGCACCATGGCCATTGCTGCAGGCAGCACCGCAGCCACCACTGCAGGCAGCACCACCACCATCACTGAAGGCAGCACTACAGCCACCACCGCAGGAATCACCACAGCCACCACCGCAGGAATCACCACAGCCACCACTGCAGGAATCACCACAGCCACCACTGCAGGCAGCACCACAGCTGTTACTCCAGGGAACGTTGTAGACGCCACCACAGGAATCACCGCCACCACCACTGCAGGCAGCACCACCACCATCACTGACGGCAGCACTGCAGCCACCACTGCAGGAATCATGAAAGCCACCACTGCAGACGGCACCACAGCCATTGCTACAGGCAGCACTACAGGCAGCACTGCAGGGAGCACCATGGCCGTCACTGCAGGCAGCACCACCACCATCACTGACGGCAGCACTGCAGCCACCACTGCAGGAATCATGAAAGCCACCACTGCAGACGGCACCACAGCCACTGCTACAGGCAGCACTGCAGGTGTCACTGCAGGGAGCACCACAGCCGTTGCTCCAGGCAGCACCGCAGCCACCACTGCCGGCGGCACTACAGGCACCACTGCCGGCAGCACTGCAGCCATCGCTGCAGGGAGCACTGCAGCCACCACTGCAGGCAGCACCACCACCATCACTACAGGGAGCACCACAGCCACTGCTACAGGCAGCACTGCAGGTGTCACTGCAGGGAGCACCACAGCCGTTGCTCCAGGCAGCACCGCAGCCACCACTGCCGGCGGCACTACAGGCACCACTGCCGGCAGCACTGCAGCCATCGCTGCAGGGAGCACTGCAGCCACCACTGCAGGCAGCACCATGGCTGTCACTGCAAGCAGCACCTCAGCCATTGCTCCAGGCAGCACCACAGCCATCGCTGCAGGCAGCACCACCACCACCACTGCAGGCAGCACCACCACCATCACTGCAGGGATCACCACCACCATCGCCACAGGCAGTACCGCAGCCACCACTGCAGGGAGCACCACCACCATCACCCCAGGGAGCACCACAGCCACCACTGCAGGCAGCACCACAGCCACCGCTGCAGGGAGCACCACCACCATCGCCACAGGGAGCACTGTAGCCGTTGCTGTGGGCAGCACTGTGGCTGTTGCACCCACAGCTCCAGTGAGTCCAGCCAAGGAGGCCGGAGGTCTCCCGGTCCCAGGCACTGTGGCACCAGGGAGATCACCTGCCACCACCAGCCCTGCCACAGCCCCAGCTCCTGCCTTTGCAACACAGAGGGGACTGGCCACAGCACCAAGCACATCTGCCCACACCACAACTGGCCACAGAAATCCTGCCCCTGAGCCCCAACCCACCCACGGGCTCATCAGTAAGTAGATTTTCTTACTCTTAAAGCAGGGAGCCGGAAGGGGTTGTCAGCCGATGGAGCATCCTGATGGCTGAGGGTACAGCCCAGCCCAGGGTGACTCGTCTGCATTGCACATTGGGCTGTCAGATTCATGGGAAGAGGTGAAACAGGACATCTTGGAGCATCCTATTCCAAGTTAACAACTGGGTTAAAAATTGGGTTACAAGCCACCAGAGTGCTGATGTGACCAGGGGGAGCACAGGCGCAGCATCTTGGCAGCAAGCATGCAAGTTTGCCCTGGTCAAAGGAAGGATGGAGCAAACACTAATCGTTTTTCACCTTTTTGATTGATCTCCTGCTCATGGCAGTGCCAGCGGCCTCGCTCTACCCCTTCGGCACAGAGACAGGGGACCAAGAGTGCATCCAGAGGAAGGTGGATTTTAACTCCCCCCTGTTCAAGCCAGAGATTGGGTTCCCCTTCGGGAAGTCGCTGCGGGATGCTCTCTATGTGAGTTCCTCCCCTCGCTGAGCGTGTAAGGGTTGTGCAGCCTCTTTGGTAGAAAAAAACCCATGGAAATAGAACAGAAACCAAATTTCATCCGAATGTTAATTTTTTTTACAATTTAAAATGGCTGGTTTCTGCTCACCCATGGAGGCTAAAAGCTCAGGAGCTGCTTGTGATGTCAGCAAATAACAAGTTATTTTGGTTAGTTTACAGATAACGGACAGATCATTTTCCCACCCACGGACAACTATGTCCCCTCCAACCCCAACCCACCTCCCCGGGGCTTCAGCGGCCGGGAGGGTTTGCCGATGGTGGCCGCCTTTTGGGAGGATGCAGATTTCTCCCAGGGTGTTGGCACCACCTGGTACCAGGTAGGGGCTACCAAAGATGTTCTCCTGGGAGAGCCCCGCTTGCCCATTTAATACTTTCATTTTCTAATTGTCAGGAGTACTCCACCATCAGCTCTACCAAAGACCCCTTTGTCCATGATGTGGAAGCAAAGATTGAGAAATACCTGAAAACCCCCTACATAGCAAAATGGACCCTGAAGGTGACGTGGGAGAAGGCTCCAGCATACCCATCCCAGTGGGATGACACTCAGGTGAGCAGTGGGGGACCCAGGTGATGGAGGGAACTGTCAGCAGACATGGCCGTGGCGGGGCTGGATGCGGGCATTTCGGGTCTCTCCGCCACAGCCTATGCTCTGGGAAGAGGAGGGGAGGCTTTGCAGCTGTTAAGGGAGTGTCTTGGGTTTCTCCAGACAAGCACCTACCAGGCTGTCCTGACCACCGATGGGACACATTCCTTTGCCCTGCTGCTCTACCAGGACGGTGGGATGCAGTGGGACTACACCAAGCTGGCTGCGGGCAACGTGCTGATCGGCTTCTCCAGGTGCAGTGCACGTGCGTGGCTGTGTTTTGGGACAGTAAGGATTTCTCCCAGCACTATGTTGGGACCATTGGAGATGTTATCCCCAGGAGAGCCCAGCTCCCACTTCCAGAGCAACCCTGTCCCGTTTAAACCCTCTCTCCTGCAAACCGCAGCGGTTCCCACCCCAGCTCCTCTACAGGGAGCAGAGGAGGGTTGTTTGGAAGGGTGACCCCAAACCTCCTCTCTCCACACAGCGGCGATGGCTATGCCCAAAATAACGAGCTGACTCAACAGCCACCAGCTGCCAAGTACCGACCTGACCAGCACAGTGGCCCCGACACCGGTATGGCACCAGGGAAGCCCCTGGGGGTGGGTGGGGATGGAGGGAGCCGTGTGCATGTCACCAACATGCATCCCGGCGAGGCAATGGGCCAGTGAAGCCACCAGGCAAGGCTGGCCACCAAGAGCAGAGCACAGGTGTCCCGTGTCCTGCCGCGGCTTGCCATGGCCATGCCGGCTCTAGAGGGAGCCTGGAGACCTGGTGTGAGGTCAATGGCCAGGGACGGTTCCCATGGGATCCTCCTCAGCTCAAGGCGAGCCCCTGGCTGAGCCGTGCTGTTCTCCGGTTGCTCCCCAGATGTGCGCGGGCTGTGGATATACAGGCTGGACAGTCGCTCCCGGGTGAACTACAGGCTGCGGTGCCTGGCGTGGCTGGACGCGGAGCCGGCACCGGACACCTGGAACAGGCAGCTGCTGCCGTGCCCCTGCTCCCGGCCCCAGGCAGAGCTGGACCCCCGCTACCGCCGGAGCAGAGGTGCCATGCACGGCCCCCCAGGGCCGGCCGCGGGGTGGGGGGATGGCAGGGGGTCCCCTCCTGTTCTGGCGGTGGCTGTGATCACCCCCCACCATTTCAGGTCCGGCAAACACCTCTGTGAAGATGCTGCGCACCGCGTCCCCCAGCCCGGCCGGAGCCGGGGTGCGGTGTCTGTACCGAGACGGGAGCTTGCTCGAAGGCTGGCAGGAGAGGACATGGAGCATCCCCATCCACCCTGCTGCTGGTAAGTGGGCACCAGCGGTCCCTCGCCCTAAAACGCCCCCAGCACCGAGCACTCTGGAGGCGCAGTGGGGACCCCAACACCCCCCACCACTGACACCAGCCACCTTCCTCCACAGACAAGGAGCTGGAGGCATTCGACTGGTGCTGCCGGCGTGTGGGGAAGCCCCTGTTCTGTGCCAGGTTTGCTGAGAAGAGACCGAGGGTCGGCTGCGAGGGATACGTGCCACCCACCCCCGGTGAGTCCCCAGGGCTCTGCCTCCTCTGTGCCAGGGTACTGAGCGGGTGGCACGGCTGTATGCAGAACCCATGCATTGACCACACTTCTTGGCGTCCCGGTGGGGACTGCTGAGCCCAGTGCAGCACTGGGGGCGGCTCTCCTCCCTGCAATGACACCAGTGTCTTCTTCCTCCCCCCAAAACAACTCTGTCTTCTTTGGACCCCAGCTGGTGCCTTTGGGGACCCCCACATCACCACCCTGGATGGACTCACCTACACCTTCAATGGGCTTGGGGACTTTGTCCTGCTGCTGACCAGCGATGCCCAGACCAGCTTTGTCCTACATGGGCGCACAGCCCAGACTGGCACGGCCCGGGCCACCAACTTCATGGCCTTCGCTGCCCAGTACATCTCCACCACCACCACAACAGTGAGTAGGAGTGACATGGATATCGGTTTGAGCTTCTAACGGGAGAGAGTCCTCTGGCAGGTTGGGCATCACCTCTGGATCACCTGCAAGTGGCCGGGGTGCAAGGAGCATCCCCTCTCCTCTTCCTGCCACCTCCCATGATGCCAACAAAGCGCTAATAGCAGTGAGTCGGACTAAGACTAGTGAGACACAGCCCTAACACCTCTTGCAAGCTGGCCAGAAAAAGCCTGGAGCGCTGCAGGAGCACAGTCTGCCTCACCTTCTTCATTGCACACCCTTTGCCTCAACCTCTGGTATCCTCTGGGCACTTTAGCACAAGCGTGTGCTCTTCCTTGCTTTGCAGAATTCTTCCCACACCTGTTTCAGTAAGCACAATCTCCTGGTGTCCCCAGAAGCAGCTGCTGAGCAGTGTGAGGACAGCGCTCAGACCCTGGAGCCCACCAGTGCAGCTCTCCACACTGCCAGAGCAGTGGCCTGTGCATGCCCCGTGATGTCCTCTTCTGTGCAGCCATCAAAGCTGCTTTATTGTGTGTTTGTTGGGGTGAAGAGCAAGCCAACACAGCCCTCGGGACTGAGCCTCTTTGCTGGGGTTGGAGGAGGATGGGGTTCAGCTCAAGTGTCCCCAGCATGGGGGGCTGGCAGGAAGGGACAAGTGGAGGGGCTGACTGGGACATCTACCATGATTTGCAGGTTGAGTGGACCTTGGGGAGCCAGGGTGAAATCCAAGTCCTCCTGAACAATGAATCCATCCAGTTTTCCTATTCCCAAGGTGAGCAGGATGTGCTGTTAAATACTAAATGTATCCTGGGGGGACAAGGGGTCCCCATCCCACAGGGACCAGCCCTGTACAGTGTGAGGGCAGCCATCTTGAGCACCATCAAATGTCTCCCACCTGCATACTGTCTCTGACTTGACCGGGGTGGGTGGGGAGCTCTCCCCTCCCCGAATTCAGCGGTATCACTTCAGACCCCAGCCTTGCGTGGACTCTCCCTCTGTGCTCTCCTCTTGCAGACATGGGTGCTGAGGTGTACTACAGCCCTGGTGTCCTGCTGGTCAACACCTCCTCTGTCATCGCTGTCTTTGATGGGGCTGTTGCTGTCTCTATCTCAGCCGCCTCCGGGATCCTCAGCGTGGTCTGCAGCCTACCTGATCGGTACCGCAACAACACCAAGGGCCTCCTGGGTGAGGACTTCTGGCACTGTGCAAAGTCCCCTTCCCACCCTAAAGCAGGCTGGAAAACACTGGGGTAATGTGCTTGTGAGAGCAGGGACCCCTGGGTCTAAACTAAACACCAGCCAGCACCAGAGTGGAGATCAGCCCTGGCATGAGGGACTCTAGCCCTCTCGTGATGCTCCACCAGGTGTGTGGAACAACGACCCCGCAGACGACTTCCAGATGCTGAACGGTACCAGTATCCCTGTGAACAGCAGCGAGGAGGAGATCTACAGCTACGGGATGACCTGTAAGTCCAGGCTGTGGATCCACCTTGATGATACCCCTGTTCCTGTGCCTTCTGGCCAGGCTTTGGCCAGAGACATTTAGACACTTGCCTGAGCAAAAGTGATGCCAGTGAAGTCCTTTCGTCTCTTCACTGCTGCATGAAAATGAGCCCTAAAATACAACAAACCTTAAAACCCTGAGGCTGTACCCATGGTGTGCTCTCTTGCAGGGGCTGCTGGAGACCACAGCCTGTTTGCTCAGCCTCTGGACTCATCGGTAATGAACTTCACACCCATCTTCTTGTCTCGGCTGCGGCAGGAGAATGAAAGCCAGTATCAGCTGGCAGCCTCGCAGTGCCACGGCAGCAAGGAGTGCATCTACGATTCACTGAGCACAGGGGACATGACCCTGGGTCTGGCCACTCAGACCCTCGCAGCTGACTTCCAGCAGAAGAAGACAGTACTCAGTAAGTGGAGCAGATCCTCACCTCCAAGAGGGCATGGCTTGGGTAATTGGGCAGTGCCCTTCTCCCTCCCTGGGCTCTCTTGCTCCATGTGAGGCAGGAGAGAAGCCACCGAGGTCTCTGAGTTCTGTTGCCTGGCTGGCTGATCTCCAAGCCTAGGAGATGCCACCAGCAAGATATTTGCCAACAAGGTCTCTGAGTTGCATTGCCTGGATGGCTGGTCCCCAAGCCTAGGAGATGCCACCATGCTGTGCAACACAAGACCTTGTTGGTGGTTGGTCATGGCAGCATCTGCCTGGGATCCCATCCTCACCAGGAGGGACTCAGAGCCAAGGGGTGCCAAGGCCACGTAGCAAAAAACCAGCTGTATACTGGGCTGCTCTTTCCTCAGATGCCTTCCCTCCCATTATCACTGGTAACGCATCGCTCACAGCCTTCAGGACAGAAAGGGTCAGGAGGCAGTTCCATGCCACGGGGGTGGGCGTACACTTTGTCCCCCACCTCTCACCAGAGCTCAACATATCAGGTAAGGAAGGAGATGGGGCAGCTGGGACAGGACGGGGGGACACCGGCCACCCAGCCCCTTTCCTCTGCCACCTCCTCTAACTCCCACCTCTCCTCCTGGCAGAGAATGGCACCCTGACGTGGGAGCCCCACAGGACAGCCCCGTTCACCATCAACCTGGAGGCTGTCGGGTCCAACAACCTCTCTGCCCTCCTCCAGCTCCACTTCACCCTTTGCAGCTGCAGTAGGAGCCAGGAGTGTGACTACAGCAACACCGTCACCATTGGGGGATCCTCCCTGCAGGTAGAGTGCCGGAAAGCTCCTCTGGTGCCACACTGTGCCTGTCCCCATGCCAGCTGTGCTGGCCATCTTCTCTGTCCACCCGCCCTCCTCGTGTCCCCTAAGCCAGTGTCACTGTCCCCTTCCCAGCTGGCAGCCTGCAGGTGCGAGGGCGGCTACTCAGGTACCTTCTGCCAGGACCCTCTGGACCCCTGTGCCCAGGGATGCTTCCCCGGCGTGGGCTGTGACTCGCGCACCGGCTGCGGCCCCTGCCCAGCTGGCCTGACCGGCGACGGGCGGCATTGCTCAGGTGACAAAGTGTTCACCATGGCCACTGGAAACCTGGGGCACCCACAGGAGCCCAACTGGGATTATTTGTCCCGGTGCCACATTGCATTGCCTCGGCAGATATCGACGAGTGCACGCAGGGGATGGTGTGCCCAGGGAACGCCACCTGCACCAACATGGTGGGCAGCTATGCCTGCTCCTGCCCGGCTGGCGAGGAGGGTGAGTACGAGCACCCTGGCAGGCATGGTCCTCATCCCCATCACCCCCGGACCCCGGTGGAAGAGGGCTCTCGTAGGACCCAAACTGGCCAGAGAGGAGAGGAAGAGGAGCTGGCTGAGCTCTGTACGCAAGACCTTGCTGTCCTTAACAGAGGGGACCAGAATCCAGCCGCCCCTCGTGTTCCCAGGCTGCAGATCTCACGAATCCACCGGGAAAGGGAAACTTTTCCTGTGTAATTTTTCTCTTTGAGAAAAAGAGTAAATCTCATCCCATCAAAGTTCAAATGTACTTGCAATAGGTTGGGGGGCTAAAACCAAATGCTGTTTTCAGGTGGCTGTGTTGGGGCTGGGGTGGTGGGTTTTGCTCCTGCTCCGGTGCAGCAGGCTGGGATTTCACAGGGGAGAAAGCCTCCAGCTGGGAGGAGGGGGTGCAGGGCTTTTTCTTGAGGATCTGAATTTATGCTAAAAGTCCTAACACATTTAAAAACCAACCAAACAAACAAAACTTGGAAGAAAAGCATTATGGAGCAGCTGAGGATGGATCAGTGCGCCGGGGTTCTGCCCCTGCAGCTGGGCTCCTGCCTCCACCTGACCTGGGCTCCCTGTCCCACAGGCGAGGGACCAGGCTGTGGGTCAGCCTGCAGCTCACGGTCCTGCCCCGAGGGTTACTGCAGCAACGGGGGACACTGTCACCTGCACCCTGTCACCTGCCTTCCTGCCTGCGCCTGCCCCCCGGCTTTCACCGACCAGCGGTGCCTGGTGGCAGGGGGGGATTTTCGGCCGCTGCCCAGCGCAGGTGAGTGCCTGTGCCTGGTGAACCCCAACCCCGCTTGCCTCAGTCCTGGGATGCCAGAGCCACCGCTGCGTCTTCTGTCCCCACAGATCTTCCCCGGAGAAGCGTCCGGCTGCAGGTCAGGACGCTGCAAAACGCCACTGCCGAGGAAGTCAACAGCACTGTACGTCATCGGGGAGAATGGGCTCGGGGAGGGGGATGCACCAGCACACCGGGCAGCATGGCAGCTTGCAGTGCCTGTGCCTCCATGTGCCCCCTTCCCATGGAATCCCTGGGGGATCCAGCGGATCCACAGTGCCAGAGGGAGGCAGTGCTAGCCGTGTGATGCCGGCTGCAGCCGTGGCCATGTGCCAGGTTCCCTGCACATGAAGGAAAGGCCAGAGCAGCCCTTGGGGCTTGGTCACAGTGCCTGCATCGTCCTTCAGCTTCTCCCTGTGCTGGTGCTGTCCTGCCCTCCCCTAACGCCCTCCCACTCCCTCCGCCGCAGGTCTCGGCCATCCTGGGCTCCCTGGAAGTAAAGGCTTTCCAGAGCAACACCGACATCACCCGGATGTGAGTCAGCTGTGGAGTGGCCCCTTGCCCACCCCAAGGAGCCAGTGGGGCAGGCTGGGCATGGGGCTGCAGGATTTGGGACACAAAGGGCATTTTCCCCCACCTCGGAGTCCGTTTTTCCACATGAGCCCCATAGCACGTTCCATCTCCCGCCTCATTGCTTTTTTAGCACTCCCTAAATAGGGAAACTGAGGCACAGTGAGGGTTGGTCACTCTGTGATGCAGCAGCTGCTCCGCCAGCAGCCTGGTCTTTTCCCCACAGGACAGACGGTGATGGCCTCACCTTCGTGGTGGTGTCCGAGTTCACCTACAACAGCCGCAGCACTGTCATCCGGTTCCTGAACGAGCAGCTGCCGGGGGCGATCACCAGTGCCTTCAACGGGCGGCGGAGGCGGCGGGAGGCAGGCATGCCCCTCCTCTTCCAGCGCCTGCACCGGGAAAATGTCACCGACCTGGTGAAGCGTGAGTAGCTCCCAGCAGCGAGCTGGGGCATCCGAGAGGAGCACCCCACTGCCCCATCACCCTGCATGCCCTGGCGTTTGGGTAGCACCCGTGGGGGAGGTGAGGGGGGGGCAGTCCCCACCCCAGGCACGGACCCAGCTCAGGGAGACCTGGGGAAGCATCAAGGGGTGATGCTGCCTCGTGGCCGAGCCTGTGCCATCCCTCCCCAGTGACAGTGGCTGAGCTGAGGCGCTATTTCCCCTGCGGTCTGTACGGCTACAAAGGCTACCAGCTCCACTACACGGGGACCGTCGGCTTTGTCTGCATCTCCCCTTGCAAGATGGGCTACTGCCAGCATGGCGGACGGTGCCAGCACCTGCCCGAGGGGCCCACGTGCAGGTAGCAGTGGCATTGGGGATGGACAAAGCCAGCAGGCGTGGCCACATGTCCCCATGGCATCACTGGTCCTCCCTCCCCATCCGCAGCTGCCTCCCCTTCTCCATCTTCTCCCCTGCTGGCACCCGGTGTGAGCAACTGGCCGTCAGCCTCGCTGCCTTCCTCGGCATCTTGCTGGGATCCCTGGCTCTGCTCTGCCTCCTGCTCTCCACCGCCTGCCTGGCCTTGCACCTCTGCCGCCATCATCGCCACTGGCACCGGGGGTGAGCCGTGGGCTGGACCCATGCAGGGGTGGGTGCTGCAGGTGCGGCAGGGAATGGAGGTTGGGTGTCAGGAAGAGTTTTGCCAGCCCAAAAAACTGGTGGAAAATCCATTGCTGGAAGGTCCATCACTGGTGGGACCTATCTGGCCTGGGCAGGGGAACCTGCCCTGGGGAAGGGGCTGAGCCAGGTGGTCTTTTAGTATCTTCCAGCCCCTTTCCCAGTTATCTGCTGCTCAGGGGTGCGACAAGGTCAGTGGGTTGAATATTACCTTACCTTTTCCCCCATGTCAGGGAATACTTGCATCTCTTCCTCATCTCACTCAGTGCTCAGTTACAGACGGGCTTTCTATTTATTTTTAATTTGAATACCATCCAAATGATTTCCACTGCAATACACATTGCTCTGGAAAGAGTTGATCTGGAGCAACAAAAAGTTGGTTGCAGGATTGGACCTTGCTCTCCTGCAGAGCAAGGAGTTAGCAGATGGCTGAGGTGGTGCACATCTGGGGTGCATCAGCGTCTCCTCCTCTCCTCCCTAGCCCTTGGTCCTGACGTGGCATCCATGCTCAGGGGAAGGGGCCAAGCCCCCTGTCCCAGTTGGAGCTGTGTCCTGCCCCTGCTGCCAGCTCCAGGCTCTCCTGGAAGCGCCTCTGTTCATTTGCATTTGTGGCAAGGCAAGAAACTGCCTGTTTGCAGCAGCTGGAGCTTTTCCTCCTCTCATGGCCCCATCTTGACCCCACACTCAATCACTGCTCACAGCTCCCATCCCATTCAGGTGCCAGGACCAGGCAGGGGCTCTCCTGGCCCCCCCTGACATGTTGTCCCCTTTCTGTTTCTCTCCTCCTAGAGCCAAGGAGACCTTCTGGAGGGCACGGACCTTCTCCTGTGAGTACATCCCTACAAAACCTCCCACAACTGTGCTGCATCACCCTGGTCTTCTTCAAGCTCTGCTCATCTTCCCTGCTCCAGCTCTGATGACAGCAGGAGAGCGGGCAGAGTCCGCCCGGTTCCACTCCCCAGGAAAGCATTGGGAACCGCAGCTCCAAGCCATCGACCCCTCAGTCCAGGTCTGCCTGGGGGTTATTGTCCCCACTGGGGGGTGGGGTGAGGGGCCACAGACTGGGGACTGATGTCCTCCCCCTGTGCCTCAAAGATGCTTGAGAGCCGTGCCTCATCCTGGAGCATCACGGATGCTTTGGCTGGTGCTGGGGTCTGCGCCGCTGCCTGAGCTCGTTGCAAAGAGCAGAGCCCATGTGGCACAGGCAGCATGGCGTGGCCTGTCCCTTCTTTACAGATAAAGATCCAGAGACCCCAAATCAGACCTCTGAGCCAGCCCCCGCAGCAGCCCTAGTCCGTCACCGATCCTGCCCCGGCGCATCCTGGTTTGCGGAGGAGCCAGCGGCTGCTCCCAGCCCTGCCGCCTGCTCTCAGGGTCTCCGGCAACGGCACCTGCGTGGAGGCAGGGGAACAGCAGCTGCCTCTTGGGGTCTGGTCTTTGTGGGAGGATTCACTCTGGAGGAGGTGACTTTTTGAAAGAAAAGTGTGGATTTATGTTGGGTGGCCAAAGGGAGAGGATTTCACCTTCCCCCGAGGACCTGCAGAGGCAACCAGGATAGTCCTTGAGTGTGTCTGCACTGGGGTGTGCTCTAGTGCAACTTAACCGGACCCAGCAGAGACACTGATAGCAGAGTCAGGTGGGGCAATGCAGTGATTATAACCCGTTAGGAACAAAACAGAATAAACCAAAAATGATGGCATGCTGCTGAGTAAGTTGCCTGCACCCCATAGTGCCCCTGCGCCAGCACCGCTTCCCTGTCGCCAAGCTCTTGAGTCCCTGCTTTCTGCTGGTCCCATCCACAGGACCAAACAGAAGGTGGATGTAGCTTTTTTTGTTGCTCCATCCCCTCCTTCCCCCTGCAAAGCTGCAGGTCTCCCCTCACTGCTGTCCCCAGGCGTCGCCGCTCAGATCACAGAGGTGGCGCTGTGATCCCCACAAACACCCCGCAGCCCTTCGCCCCTGGCTGAGGGAGGTGTACGGGACCCCAGCAGACCCCCAGCTCCAGCCCCACTGCCCCGAGCCCGGCTCGGCTGCAGCCAGGACGCTCACGTCCCCAGCACCAGCTCAGAGGGCACAAGCATCCTGCAATCCTGCTGCTCCAAGCCTGCCCCTAACACCACCTCCCACCCCCGTTCAGCAGAGGACATATTTGTCGCAGGATCAGTGATGCTCAGGCCCCTCAGAGGCTTTATTGAACAAACAAGATTTTACAAGGATTNTTTTTTTTTTTTTTAAGAAAGGCAGATGCTCTCTTAAGCACAAAACCCCCATATTTCTCCCAACATATCTGATGATGGGGTTGCACTTTGCCCTCGCACACCCAGCAGAGGTGTCAAGCTGACTCTGGCTTGATCCGGAGAATCGCCCCTTCTCCTGGGCACAGGGCCTGGTGACCGCCTGGGGAGGGACAGCTGGGGCACAGAAGTGGGGGACAAGACAGGACCGGCTCACGGGGCAAGCCTGGTGCACCACGGCACTGGGGGGCTTGGCCACAGTCAACCCATGCCAGCTGCAACCCCCCTTTGCCCGGGTGCCAGGGGTCCGACCTCCCCCGGCAGCACAGGAGGCACAGCGGGACGTAGGGAGGACAGGGGGTGGTGTATGCGGTGGGGGGTACCTGCCCACCTCCCCGCCAGCCAGGAGGTGCCCACAGGCACCCACTCGGCTGCAGCGGGGGAAGGGCAACTAAAGCAACTGACTCCTTGGGACAAGTCTGGAATAGAAACATGAACTTGTGCCAGTGATGCGTGAGCTGCCCTGCATGGTGGGCAGGGGCGATGGGTGCCGGTGGGAGCGGGGGGACACAGGTGATGAGCAGGAGCAAAGGACTCAGAGGATCAGCCGGGGCCCAGACCATGCTGTGGGTGTGCAACCCGCCCAGTTACTTGTCATCTCCGTCTGCAAAAAAGAAGACATGGGAATTGCCTGGCCACCTCCTCCCTGGGGGCCTCGGGAAAGCTGGGAGATCCAGGGCAGTTTCCACGCTGGGGGACAGGGAGAGAGGGAAGTGGTCAGTGGAGAGGAGACCCTTGATCCCACTCACCTCTCTGCTCCTCCGAGTCACTCTCCATCTCCTCCGAGGAACCTGCTGAGGGTTGCAAGAAGGCCCCACATCAGCTTACACCGATGACTGCATTAGCTGTGGTCCTCCTCCCCTGCCAGCGCTGTCACCCCCAGGCTATGCTGGTGGTTACGTGCTAAGGGAGATGCCTCTGCAACGCCGCACAGCCCAGGGCACAGCACAGCCTCCACGTGGGCACCCCAAAACCCACCCCTCATCTGCCCGGGGCTCTTGCTGCCTTAACAACAGGGTGGCTGGGACATTCCCACCCCGGCCCTGGGCACCAAGATGGCATTGCCCTGGCACACACAGGCTGCAAACCCACCCATGCTGGGGGACTGGTATCCATCACAGCCAATCTTCGGTCTCTTCTCGCTGTAGCGGGCACAGAGGCTGGCGCTGCCCGCCTGGTTACAGCACCAGTCGTACAACTTCAGCTCCTGGTCTGGAGGCAAAAAAAGAGTAGTAATGGACTGAAGGGGAGAGGAGAGGGAGATGGGCTGACTTTTGGCAGGTCCACTCTCCCTCCAAGGGCAGCAGCATGTCAGGAAACAGGATGGCACGGAGATTGAAATGATTTACAGGCTACAGCGATGCCAGCCTCAGCGGGGGGATGCCAGGGCTGGCTGTGCTTACCTCGGTAGGGGGACGCCTGCCTGGAGGACCTCCAGTACCTCTCCTGCCGCCCCTCGATGAGCTGACTCTGGCTGTCGTACAGGCAGCGGACGCCGGCGCCATGCTGGTTGGGAGAGGCGGAGTGCAGCATGGAGACACGGGCAGCCCACCAGCCTGCAAGAGGGTGGCAGTGAGCCTCGGTGCAGCTCTCCCCAGCCTGCATCCCTGCCCTGGTGCAGCTCTCCCTGGCCAGCATCCAGGCCTCAGGGCAAGAAGCGGGGCTGGGGCTGGCTCCTTGTTGTCCATCACTCCCACCATGTCACCCGTGGTGCCCTGGGGGTTTGGAGGGACTGACAGAGACTACCCAAACGGTCCCACAGGGTGAGACCCTGGTGCTGGGGAGGGTCTACCGCTGCTGTCCCCATGCAGCTTAGACCTGCTCCGGCCAGTCTAACAAGACAGAGACAGGTCAGCCCTCATTCCTCCTCATTTTCCCTGGCTCTGCAGGGAAGGGCAGCCCCCCCTCTCATTTTCCTTGGGGCCACCTGCCCGCCTGGCCAGAAGGAACCCCAGCGGCTCTGGCAGGGGAGGTGAGGAGGGAGAGCTTGGGGACAAGAAGCGTGGGGAAGCGGCGCATCCACTTGCCTCCGCGGCTGCTCTTGAAGCGCAGGTCCTGCTGCCCTTGCTGCAGGGAGCAGGGGCAGGCGGGCAGGCCCTGGCTCCATGCCCGCGGCTCCTGCTGCCGCCCTGTCCACGCCAGGCACTTCAGCCGGTAGTTGACGCCCACGCGGCTCTCCAGCTTGTAAATCCACATCCCACGGAGGTCTGAGCGGGGAGAGAAACTGTGAGCTGTCACCTCTGGCCAAGGGGACCGGCAGGGGCAGTTTTGGCTCAAGGCAAGAGCCGAGTGATGCTGATGCTGGAAGCGAAGCCTGCATTGACCCCCAGCCACGGGATCCCATGCTTAACAGCCACCAACAGCAGGGAAACAGGAGGAGAGGCTCTTGCCGAAGAAAAAAGCCTTGGGACAGAGCCATTGCAACAAAAAGGGTCCATGGACACATAAAGGACATTTCAGCCTCAGGGCAGAGCTGGTACCCAGGGGAAGCACTTTATGTGCCTGGGGTCAAAGCCTGGTCTCGGTGAACACAGCGAGAGCCTTGCCACAGCGGCAGGCTGGATTTCATTCCCTAGGAACGCCCCCCCTCCCCACGCAGCCCTTCCCTAACCCCCCGAGGGGCTGCATGAACCCATCCCAGCTCTGCGGCACTACCTGTGTTGTAGCCCCTGAACTGGTCAGGGCGATATTTAGCGGCCGGAGGTCTCTGAGTCAGGTCATCATTGCGGTAAAAGCCATCCCCGCTGCGTGCAGAGGGAAGGAGAAAAATCAGGGGTTGCTTTTCCCCGGGTGGGATTATCTCAGCCCCAACCTCAGCCCCAGCCTGCCCTTCAGCTGCCCTGATCCTGAGGCAGTGGGACCCCACAGCACCCAGATTGCAGCTCCGGGGACAGGAGGGCAAAGGCACCAGCTCCCCCAGCCCACTGCCCCCTCTTTACAGGGTGCAGTTAGTTTTGGGTGCTACAAACGCTCCTGCTGCATCAGGGCCTGAACCCGTAGACATGTCAAGACCCCTGCGAGCAGCTTCCATGGTTTCCAGCATTTTGCAGGGTGATACGGAGCGGAAACCTGCGAGCAGTCGTGCACAGGCAAGCACACACACATGCCTGTGCCGCCCGCGCTTCCCGTCCCAGCCACCTTTTCCTTACCCAGCTGCAGCAAGCAGCTAATGAGCAAACCCTGGAGACAGCCTGCACGGGATGAGATGTAATGCGAGGAGGCAGGAAGCGACCGCTCCAGCCAAGTGGCGGAAATCCCTTCCCTCGACTGGTGCAAAGTTCAGCAAACATCCCCTATTCCCCAATCCTTCCACCCAAACGACCAGGATGCTGCGGGGCTGGGACCCCAGAGGGCTGAGTGGATCTTACAACAAGCACAGTGCGGCAAGTCCGCGTGCTGCAGCACAGTCCAGCCACTAATAGGGAAATTTGGTTATGAGACCCCCATCTGTTAGGCTATACGGGCATGCAGACCCCATCTGGGCTGCCCTCATCCTTGCAGGGCACTTCATGGGACACGGGAGGAAGGATCAAACCAGCCGGAGCTGGGGGTAGGACGCAGCCCGGTGCTCGGAGAAGGCAGGGACGGGGTGCTGAGCCTGCTGTACCTGGTGTAGCCGATGAGCGCGTTGGTGGCAGCGAGCCTGGTGTAATCCCATCGCATGCCTCCCTCCTCGTACAACATCAGGACGTAGGACCTGAAACCATCGGTGGTCAGGACGGCCTGGTATGTGTTCGTCTGGGGAGAAGCATTGCAGACAGGTAAGAAAGTGAGCAAAGTTGTTGGGTCTAAAACTAGGGGTGTGGGTCAGTGCTCACTGGGGAGCAGCGGGACTGATGTCCTAATGTGCATGGCAAACACAGCCTGGGCTGGTTCGCATTTTGCATGGAAAATGCGATGGTTTTACTTTGATGTTGTTCCATGAGAAGCCTCAAATTCACCTGATTTTATGCTCCTGAAGAACAGTGTTTCTAGTAAATGTCACGACATTAAAGAGAAAGAGCAGGGAGGGTTCAACTAAAGATGTCCCCCCAAAAAACTGAAAACCACCAAAACATGGGCACAGCCCAGTTCTTTTTGACTGAAGTCTTCAAGACTGACCTTTTTCACAAAACTGATTCTTATATTCAGGCACAGACAAGGTGACCAACCGCCCATGGGTCTTGCGGTTTTTTTCTCAACTCAAGAAGCCCTTGAGCTCCACCAACCCCTTACCCTCTGGGTGTCAGTCCGTGCTGCATAGGCGGGTGCCTTCTCCCAGGTGATCTTCAGGGTCCAGGCTGCGGAGTAGGAGGACCTCATGTACCGCCGAATCTTCGCTTCCACGTCGCGGACAAACGGAGGCTTGGCTGTGTTGAGGGTGGAGAACTCCTGCAGGTTGGGTACACCCATGTCTGCGTTAGCTCCCAGTAGGGCAAAGACAGGTCTAGATTGGGGTCATGCACGGACCACTACAACTAAGGGTCTGGATGAGTTTTGGATGGCTCAAGAGGTGACACACACAGGACCAACAGCTCTTAGATTTGGCCCAGAAAAGGGAAACGCCACTCATGGGCTCCATCAATTACACATCGCGAGGGGCATCTACAGAACAGGTGATGAGTTTATGATCAAAAGGTGTTTCATGCAACCATGCACGCAGGTGGCTTCACTCACCTGATAAAAGGTGGTGCCAATGCCTCTGGAGAAGTCGGCATTGTCCCAAAACACAGCAATCATGGGAACCTCCTCGTGGCCATTGAAGCCTCTTGGAGGAGGGTTGGGGTATGTGGAGATGCTGTTGTCCGAGGCTGGGAAAATGATTTGTCCGTTGTCTGTAAACTGAGCAGAGGGATCCCTCCATCAGGTGAGGTCAGGACCAGCAGGACCCCCCCCACTCTGAGCAACACCCAAGGAAGAGCAACACCCAAGGAAGACCAGCGCTCATCATCACCAGAACGGCCACAAAGTCACCTCCTGCTGCAAACAGACCCTGGCAGCATCCCAACTGAGTTGCCCCCACAAGAGTCCCATCCCAGGCACCTGGCCCCTGGCGCCTCCCCCAGGTTTTTTTGGGGATAGATGCTTGCCCAACAGCAGGTCAAGCCAGGGTAGACTCACATAGAGAGAGTCGCGCAGGGTTTTCCCAAATGGGAATCCAGTCTCAGGCTTGAAAATTGGAGAATTAAAATCCACCCTCCTTTCCACATACTCTCGATCGTTTTCCCTCGCTCCATACCCGTAGAGGGGCACAGCTGCAACTGGAAAAGAAAATAAAAAAAAAACCAACCCCAAAACACACTTACAGCAAAGCCTTTGGTCTATGCCAAAAACTCAACAGGCTGAAATGATTTTGCTTCCAAGACACAGCCTGGGCAGCAGGAGGAGGATGGGGGGACACTGCCAACAGCCGCCTGGGACACCCTGCATGTCACCTTTCCTTGCAGAAGCTTCCTCCCACCATTTTTGTTGCCTTACACATACACAGCTGCCCTAGACCTGCCGTGGTGGCCTTTGTGGTCACTGTCCCCTCCTGCTCGAGCCCCATTGGGGCACCATGCTGAAGGACTGCTGTTGGGAGGGGAAAAACATTGTACGGGACTGTGGTAGGGGGACAGCAGGGAATTAAACACCCACAGCTCTTTCTAGAGATGTTTACAGCCTCCAGCTCCCTATTTACATCTGTTAAATAAAACAAAGCATTTGGAGGGGATGGGTTTTCCAGCTGATGGGACCATAATTGAAGGCAGGCTCAGCCTGCCAAAAATGCAAGCCTATGAGCAGGAGCTCCTCACAATGCGTCTCCCCCAAGCGGTCCTGGCCCCAAATAGTCTGGCCTTGGTCTCTGGGCACCAAATGTCCCCCAGGATGGTCTGTCAGGAGGCCAGACATGCTCCTCCCGCCCATGCTGCCCCATGAGCATCACGTACCTGTGGGGCTGGGAGGCAGGGTCGGGGCGGCTGCTGGCCCTCCTGGCAGAGCTGGAAACACGGGGGACGATGCGCGGGAGGTGACACTGGCTGCTCCTGGTCTGGGGAGCACCTTCCTGCCCCCAGGGAGGGGAGCTGGTGGGGCCGGGGTGGTGATGGCTGGGCTGCAGGACGTGGCTGGGCGTGCGGTGGCTGGAGACCCACCACGGGCTCCCCCCTGGCCTGGGAAGGCTGCGGGGAGGCTTGACCCACCAGTGGAAGGGGGTCTGTTTGCCAGGCTGGTGGTCAGCTCACCACCCAGGAATGGCTGCAGGGCAGCGAGTGATGAGCCACCAGCAGGTCCTGGCCCTGGGGTCTTTGTTCCAGGGCTGCCAGCAGTGATCCTGGTGGGAGGAAGGCCAGGGACCCCTGGGTTTCCCCCCAGGGGGGAGCGAGCAGGGGTCTCCATGCCCGCCCTGGCTCCAGTCGCACTGGGAAGGAGCTGAGCCATGTCCTCTCTCCCTGCCACTGCTCCAGGGAGCGTGACACTCGCTCCCCCATGCATGGGGCTGCCAGCATCCCTGGAGGGGGCTCCAAGGCTTCCCAGCTGGTCTGGGGTCAGGACCAGGGCAGGCCCCCCTGGCACAGCAGCCCCCAGCTCTCCCCTTCCCACTGCATAGGACCCCGCTGTCGACTCACGTGCCGAAAGCGGAGGGGAAAGCCCGGTGCTGGCGGACACCCCCTCTGCAGCGTTTTCTCTCTGTGGAGCAGAAGGCAGTGCCGGGGCAGCATTGAGGGATCCGGGCGCACTTGGGGATGCTTCTCCTGAAGGTGCCGGCATCCCTGAGGCAACCTCGTCTTCAAGAGACCACGTCTGAGCACCTCCAGTATCTCCTGCCATCCCACTTGGTGCACTGGGCACCACGGGTCTGCTCCCACTCTGGGTGGTGGGACCAGATTGGGGGTCTCCATTGGGTGCCAGCCCTGAGCTCAGCCCACGCCCGGGGAGGAGCGGAGAAGCAGCCAGTGAGGTGGCTTTGGCATCGGAGACACCACCACCTGGAGCCACTGCGACCAGGGGAGGGGCGAGGGCAGACGGGGCCAGCGCTCCTGACGCAATCTGTATGATGGATCCTGCGCCCTGTCCCGGGCTGGCACCAGGGGAAGGTCCCCCGTTCGCCGAGGCTCCTCCAGGCAGCTCCACCACATTGACTTGGCTCAGTTTTGCATCAGAAAGTCCAAGACTGGCACCACTCTGGATGCTGGGTGCAGACATGGGGGGTTCCTCAGGACCAGCAGCCTCCAAGCCCGTGCTCAAGCCACCATTAGCTCCACCAGCTCCAGGAAGGCTTGCTCCGTTGCCAGCCTCGCCAGCTGATGAAGATGTCTCCGCAGATGGGGAAGAAGACACAGACTGCAGAACGGCTCCCATTTCTTGATCAGGGGTTCCTGAACCAGCTGGTCCCTCTCTGGCAGGGGCCTGGGACTGCCCCAGGGACTCTCCGTCACCAGCTACTTCACCTGCCCCTTCTCCTGCAGCAAGAGGGACCCCAGACCCAGCACCCAGGGAAGGCTGCAAAGCTCCAGGAGCACCACCTGCTGCTCCAAGGGCACTTAGGCTGGCTGAATCCGAAATGGAAGATGCTGCCGCCACACCACTGGGAGAGGCAGGACCAGACACAGAACCTGCACCAGGTAGTTGATCCGTGCCAGCCACTGTCCCGCTGCCGGCAGTAGAGATCAGGGATGGTTCAAACCCGACCCCGCTGCCTGCTCCTCCCAGCACCGGCTCTGTTGCACCAGCTCCGTGTTCCTCCGTTGCCGGCAGCCCCACGTTTGTGCCAAGCTGGACACCAAGGACAGGTGACGGGGTTTCTGCTGGTCCATAAGCTGCTGAGCTGGGAGAACCCCATGCCGAAGTCAAGCCAGAGCCTGGTACATCGGCTCCAGGGAGACCCGCTCCTTGGGGAGCACCAGCTTCCGTTCCCCATGGATGTGGCTCTCCAAGGGACAGAGACACGGGTGCTCCCTGGGCAGCACCGAGGTCGGGGCTCACTGGTGTCTCTGCCTCAGACACGGGGCCAGCCACAGCCCCTGGGGGTGGATAAGCAGCCCCAGGAGCGCTGAGGAATTCACCAGGCAGGTCCCCTGGTCCTTCAGGTCCCAAGAGGTTGGGCTCCAGTCCAGCACTGCCAGAAGATGAGGGACCAGGCTGGGACACTTGTCCCAGGGCCGGGGCTGCTCCTGTTCCTGCTCCGTCCCCAAAGGCTGAGGAAGGGGACAGTTCAGCATTTTCCAAAGCCCCTGTTTCTCCAGCTGGCAGCTCTCCAGTGCCAGCAGGGCCCTGCTGAGTGCCGAAGGCTGAAGGACTCGTGTCACTCTGGGTATCTGCATAAGGACTGCTACTCCCTGGACCTCCTGCCTGTGCTGTGTCCCCTGCGCCCTCAACCCCCTGAGCCAGGACCCCAGTGCTGAGTGATGCCAGTCCATCAGGTATGACAGATGCTGGGTTGAGGGCATCCGAAGCTGAATTCAAGCCAGTGCTGAGTCCATCGGCTCCCTGGGGAGCACCAGCTGCTGTCCCCCATGGCTGTGACCCCCCGAGGGATGGAGACACAGGTGCTCCTGGGACAGCACCAAGGTCAGGACTCGTTGGTGTCTCTGCCCCATCATCACCTGCAGGCAGGGTGCTGGCCGCAGCCCCTGGGGGTGGGTAAGCAGCCCCGGGAGCACCGGAGGTGTCTGTGGGGGATGGCGGGGCAGCAGCAAGCAGAGGTGTCTGTTCTCCAGTGGGGCTCTGCCATGGGGCAGGCTGCAGGGTTGGCTCAGCCCCCACATCCCCTGTGGGCAGCACAGTGGCCAGGGCTGGGGGATTCATGTCATTCTGCACATCAGTGGGAACCCTCGGGGCCAGCAGTGAGGTGGCCGCGTCCCCTGTCGCTGCGGGTGCCTCGCTGGCTGAGAGCAACCGGGCTGAATCAGGAGTGTCCGATGATGTGCCGGGAGCTCCCTGCCCATCCCAGTCCCCACTGCTGGCTGGTGCCAGTGAAGTGGTTGGGTTCAGCGCTGCCTGGCTGGGGAGGAAAGAGGGTTCCCCTGGGTTTCCCACTGTTCCTGACACTGTTTGGCTCTCTGGAGGCAGGTGGGATGAGCCAGTCATGCTGAATGCACCATTTACTGCATCTCCTGCATCTCCAGGCACTGAAGTCGAGGGACTTTCCTCAGCAGCTGGGGCCATTTCTCCCGCTGGCTCTGGGATGACGCCCATGGCCCCACTCACCGCCTCACCCTGCTGGGTTGTGAGCAGCCCCCCAGTGCCAGAGCTGGGGCTCAAGGAGCTGGCACTGGTTTCACTTTGGATATCCACAGGCAGGGTTACACCTTCCTCGACTGCTCCCGTGTCAGTGGTCAGCCCTTGGCTTGGCAGCGTGGTGACACTGGCACCCACGGGGCTGCCAGCAGTTGGCTGTGCCCCCCAGGCAGCTGCCGGTGGAAGGGTGGTAGGGAGGGACACGGTGCTGGCAGTGGAGTCTAGCTCTTCTGCTCCTTCTCTGGTCACAGCCGCGAGGACGTCCTCCTTCATGTCTGCAAAGAGAGGGTTGGCCCCCAGGGGTGCGTCAGGAGTGGTCCCCATTACGTCAAGCTCTGCCTCTGGGGTGACAGCAGGGTGCTGTGCGGAGATGGCGGCAGCGGTCGTGGCTGCAGAGAGAGCAGCTGAACTCCTCTCGTTATCCTGAGACGCATTAAAAGGCTTGGTCACATTCATCAGAGGTGGTACCGTAGAGTTGTATTCATTCGCCGCTGCCACCAAAGCGCCCAGCTCAGCCCCGGGAGGGAAGGACGGGCTTGACGAACTTCCCATGAGGATGCTCTCGGTTATCTCAGCGTCGGCTGCCACGGTGCTCGTCTCCGCAGTGCCCGTCACCGGGACACGTGTTGCCTCGCTGTCTGCCGTGATGGAAGAAGCTGTCCCTGCAGTAAATGGCCCCTCGGTAGTGACGGGGACAGCAGCAGCAGCCCTGAGCCCTGCAGAGAAGCACAAAGCAGAGCGTTATGCCATGTGCCAGAGCCAGCAGCCTGCCAGGCTCCGCTGCGCGTCAGAGCATCAGAAAGCTCCTGCCTTCTTAAACCCTCCTGCCTCATCCCGTGGCCTTACAAAGCTCCAATTTAAGAGGCAAGGAGCGTGGCCTGGGCTGTCTTAGGCACAGACCAGCACCTTTTGCATCCCCAGCATTGGCAGCTGCTGGCTGAGACAGGACACAACTTATCACAAATCAGGGAGAGGCGCTGGTGCAAGCATGGAGGCACAGCCAGCTGCTGCAACCCAGCCCAGTCACGATGGGGACGGTACTGCCTGGCCACTGTTAAGAGCTGGGGCCCAGTCAGTCTAGTTCCCAGCCCCCGGGGTGTCTGTGGAGCTCTGCTGCTCGAGGACAGCCCTCAGCCCCCTTTGCCTGGCTGCAGGGACAGCCCTGAGCGCAGTCGCTTCTGCAGAGCCTGGGGGGTTCCTGCGTTGTTTCACCTTTTGGGTGTCTGAGGGACACTTAAGTACATTTTACCCAAAGCCCTTTGGCAGACAGGACACCCAGAGCATGGTGAAACGCTCCCTGACTGCAAACGGCTCCTGACCTGCTGCAGTTAAAGCACGTTCATTAAACCTTTCCCAGGGTGGGACCCTGCCTGCTCCTGCCCCCATGCCGAGTGGCCCCAGCTGGGTGCAGGCACCAGGGTTTCCCTGCCTGTGGAGGGAATATCCAATTCAGCAGCTGCCAGGACCAAGCCCTGCTTACAGCTCCTGCCTCCTGCTGCCAAAATCCTGCCACACATCCAGGAGATTCACTGAAAGGAGGAGACGCCACCCCACATCCCAGGCATTTCTCCCAGCACCCAGTCTTATTTTTAGGACAGGCGTGCGGGCTCTGGGGAGACCAAGCTGCCGCCGTTGGCTCCAGGAGGAGCCAGGTGGATCTGCTGACGCTTTGCTTTAGGTGGCTGCAATTAGGAGAGATGAAGGGTACCCCGAGGGCGAGACCCAGCAGGGTTTCGCTGCAACCCGACAGCCCAAGCCTGTTCCCCATCCTGGTGCTCCGGTTCATCAGGTTCCCCCTGCCAGGCAGCGAGATCCCCCTGCAGTGGAGGTGCCTCCAACCCCACCACCGGCTCAGCTCATTAGCTTATGGATAGCTTGCGCTGGAGTCATTAATGAACATTGTCTCCCATGCCAGACCAGTCCTCGAGCCTCCGCCAGCCCCTCATTCACCCTCCCTTTCTGCTGCTTTCTCACCATCTTCCCTGGCTGAAATAAGCCCTTTGCATCAACCCTCCTCAGCCGTAGGAGCTCAGACACTTCCCTCCCCATCTCAGGGAAAACAAAGCTCATCAGTCAAGTCCCCCCAGGTTAGTTTGGCACACTCCACCCCAGTAAATCCATGTTTTATCTTAAGTCTTCCATGCAGAGCAGTCCCCATGCCACCCATTCATGGGAAGCTTGTGCAAGAGGGGCCCCAGCATGGAGCACCAGCGTTTGCTTTCCCTGGGATGTGGGAGGGATGGGAGCATCCCTGGAGCCCTATTCTGCTGGTTGGCTTCCTGTGGGTGCCTTGCCGGAGGGGTACACGGCTGCATGCAGGCTCACGGGCTGGGCCCTCACCTCTCCCGTGGGTCCACACCTGCAACCAGCCCTTCAGGGTGATGCCTGCCCCAGAAAACACTTTTCTAGCTTTTTGGCTGCAATGTATCACAAGGATGGGTCACAAGAGCAGTTTCCAGTGCAGCCGGGAGGGAAGAGCATCTCACAAGCATACCTGCTGTGCCCTGCAAGGGCTCGGGTAGCACGTGTGCTAGCAGAAAAATATAGGACATACCGTGCAGAATCCATATGCAGCATCCCACGAAGGTGGAAAGCGTCCATCCCCTGGTTCCCATGCCTCAGGCCTTCACGCAGGCAGAGCACTGGAAAGCTCAAAGGGAGGCGAGAGCGGCTTGGAGCGGCGCCGTCTGTCCCTCCCTGCCTGCCTCTCCTGCAGAGCTGGAGTCCTGCAGGTGCAATCCTGCTCCTGCTCCCTCCTATTTATAGGGATGGCAGAAGGAGGCAGGTTGCAGCCACCGTCCCCTCCCGCCCTTGGTGCTTTCCCTCCAATGTCCCTGTCACCATTCCCCTCCTACTGAGCCCTCCCCTTCCCAAGGGCTGGATGCCGTGTTCAGCTGGGGTGTGAGTTGGGGGTTACTCAAAGACCACCCTGCAGGGACCCCGTCCTCCCAGGGACCTGGGCACAGCCTGGTGGAGCTCCCTGGGCCACCAGCACCATTTGGCGAAGCCAAGCCTGGAGCAGTGCATGGCACGGCCAATGGTGGCATGGCAGCCACCCCACAGACCCCACAGGACCTGCTACCCACAGCGGCCTCCTCGTGGTTCCCATGGGACCTGCTCCCCACTGCAGCCACTCCATGGACCCCACAGGACCTGGTCCCCATGCAGGGGAGGGTGGCCACAGAGCAGCCAGGGTGGTGGTGACGGGGCAATGCCAGTTGGTGCCACCATGCCTGTGGGGACACCATGGGCACCGAAATCAGCAGCTGAGCCGTGTCTCAGCCTGGGGCAAGGCAAGTCCCCCCTTGTCTCAAGGCTTAGCCAGGAGCAGAGGCGGGATATAAAGCAGGGAGAGGTATGGCTGGGGACAGGCCCTGGGGTGTCAGACAATCCTCCCAGTGCTCAGCTGCAACTGGGAGCACTGGGGATCCCCATCCAGAGCTCCAGCATGCCCCAGTGGCCACCTCAGTGTGGGCACAGCAGTGCCAGGGTGCTGGGAGGGGGTGAATGGGTCAAGGAAGCTCCTCTGCAAGGTGGGACCAGCATCCCCAGAGGCTGGAGCAGAAAAAGGCGCAGTCCCAGACCCCCTTCCCCTGCTAAAGGGATCCCCTGGGTCACTGCCCTCTGATCCCCTGGGCCACTGCACCCCTGTGTACCCCCTTCCCCCCTTCCCCTGGAGCAGCAATTCCTACTCCCCCAGCTTGAGAACCGCTGCCAGCTCCCCCGTGAACAGCATTATGCAAACCCCCACCAGTACATGGGTTTGTAGTCAATTAAACGCTTCTTAACCAGAAATGCCCCCAGGCGGCTCCGGCAAAGTGTTATTAGGGGTGTTAGGTAGTACACAGTGTCCCGCCAGCGCCAGCCTCCATCGGGCCGGTGGCAGTGGCCAGGCACACCGAGCAACACCCTGACCCACCGGCCGGGCAGCGTCCACGGGGGAAATGCCGGGGGAGGCCAAGTCACGGCCGAGAAAACCCCGTCCTGTCAACCCACGCATTACCCCCAGCAGCAGGAACAGGGCACAGACGGTAAATCAGGGGAGAGCATCGCTCACCCAGAACAAATGCCCGCCAGCTGAAAATGCCAGCATGGGGGTGAAGCTGGGGGAGGGCTGTGTGTTGGGGGGGCCCATGCAACCGGCTCTGCAGATCACGGGGTGACTGCCCAGCCAGTGACCACCCGAGCGGCCGCCACACCTGGGCCGATGGAGGATTAGAGGGATGCAAGCGGAAGAGTCGTTCCTGCCTGTGCTGACAATGCCATATCGCTTTGGAGAGCCACCCCGGTGAGGAATATGTGCTGACGCTGGAGAGAGTAGCTCCAGCTGGTATTTGAGGTGCAAAACGTGGTGGGAACCACAGGGATTGTTGCAAACGTGCTGCTTGGCATGGGGGAAAATAACTCTGCTGAGACAAGGCTCTTCCAGCCCACCTCATCCTCAGCCCGCATGCAAGCTCCTGCCCATGGTGCACAACCAGAGACCCTTGTGCCTGCTCCTCCAGCCCATGCTGTCCTCAAAAAGCCCCATCTCCCTGCTGCTCCTCCAGCAGAGTCGTGAGGGAGACAAGCTGAGCTCTTCCCTCTGCTTCGGTGTTGGCAGGCCCTCCCGGGAAAGCCTGCAGCCACCATGGGTCATCCCTCTTCTCCAGGATGGTGCCCTCTTCCCACCCTGAGAAGGGGCTTTTCATTGACCCTTCTGCTACGCCTGACACCAAGGTCCCAGCAAGCTGCTGGGTCCTGCAAGGATAACGGTCATCCGTGATTATCAGGAGCCTGCAGCCAGGGGGGTGTGAATGCCGTGAATCCCCACACCCTGGGGCTCTGCACCATCTGGCACAGCCCGGCACAGCCCGGCACAGCACCTTATCAGCCTTCCTGGAATTAATGGGCTGGTTGTTCCAGCCCCATGGAGATCCAGGCATCTCGACTGGCACCTCTCCGGCCTCCTGGCAAGGGCATTTAGAGAGGGCTCAGGGGTGGTGGGGGGCGGAACTGGGTTATCCATCAACCCAGGTTCTGGGTGACTTGGCAAGCCGGGTGCGTTGCAACAGCCTCCTGCCGGGAAATGGGAGCTGGGCTATAGCCACCGGCAGAAGTGAAAGGGAGGGGGACACTGGAAGGGACACTGAGTCACAAGGGGATGGTGACTCAAGCCCCATGGTGCTGCTGGGGCCCCCGAAGGTGACAGTGCCACTGGGCGCAGGGTCTGCTCCTCGGGACGATGCTGATAGATGGGAGAAGGTTACAGCAAAGAGGCTGAGAAACTATTTACAGGCTGGGAAAGCAACAGGATCTGACCTCTCAAGGCCCCTCTGGCCAGGGGTCCATGGCACGCAGGCAGCCGTAGGGTGAAGGTGGTAGCCAGTGGGCTCTCTGACCCTGTCAGGGCTCCGTGTCCCCAGTCCTGGGGCAGTGCCCACCATCCCCATGGGAGCCATGTCCCCCTTCTCCCTCCCAGGCTGGGGGCAGAGGGGCTCAGCAGGACCACAGCATCTCTTCCCCCCGCCGCCCCCCAACCACGATAACGGGGGAAGGCAGCTGTGCCGGCAGGGGACAGAGAGTGCCCCGGTCACCTTTTCATCCCAGCACTTCAGGACCTTTTCCTCCCTTTGTGACGCAGTTTGGCTCTATTACCCCGGCCTTGGCCCCCAGCCATGTCCTGGGGTCTGAAGTTATGGATTCAACAGCCGGAGAAATCAGCCCGGTGGGACGTAGCGTGGGAGGACTCTTGGCACGGCTCCACGGCGTAGGCAGAGCACGAGGATTTCTTTCCCAGCACCCCACCAGGCATCTGGCGTGGGGACCCCTTCCAGCAGGCTTTGCCCTGCTTCCCAGCTCCCTGCCCAGGCGTTAAGGGACCTCTCTCGGTGCCAATGGCTCCAATAAGCCCTAAAAGCCAGGCAATATCCTAGAGAGCAAAGAGGCAACCCTGCGATGCAAAGAGCATCCCAAATGGGAGCATCCTGACAAGCTGCCTGGGCTCAACCTCCAGCCCCCGCCCAGCCTCTCACAGACCCTGCGAGCTGGCAGGCAGCCGAGTGATCCCAAGGTGCCTTTCTCCGTCCTGTCCAGCTGTTGGCTTCTTCCCAGCCGGGTGACAGCCCAGGGAGCCTGGGAGACATCCGCAGGTTTGGCATCCCACAGCCCCACGTGCCCCCTTCCAACCCTCCCTGTGCCGGCGCAGGCTGCCAGCAAGAAGCAGAATCAGCCGAAAATAAACCCCGACAAGCAACACGGCTATTTTGTGAATTATTTCAGTTTTCAATCTCCCAGCGAGGTGACTTGCTTAGGCTAATAATTGCTTTGGTTGGATTTTATCTGGCTAATTAATCAGTTAATAAATGACTTTGCTGCAGGGGGACAGACTCTGCGGCTGTCTCCTTAGCTTGGGACTGGAAAAAAACAGGGAAGGAGCACAGCCCACGGGATTTCCACGGCCCCATGGGTGTCATGGGGTGGAGAGCACCAAAGCGGGGACCCCCAAGCGCACCCTGTCAGGGTGCTGAACCGTCCTCAGGACTGTCTGCGGTGGCCCCTGCCAGGAGGGGACAGCCCTGAGCCCATCTCTCCGCTGCGAAGCTTTTGGGACTCAGCTGGTTTTCCTTGCCAGTACCCCCACTAGATGGCAAAGCCAAAAACTGAGGAAGGCAACTTGGAAAAAAAAAACAAGTCGTCATCTTTGCCATGGAAATGTGGGACTTCCCTTGAGGCCCAGCCCATGTTGGCAAGGGTGTGCTTCTGTGTCAACGATTCTGCAGAGGAGACGGGGAGAGCAGGTGTGTCGGGCTCTGGTGTCACTCGCCTTCTGCGCTGCAGGGCTCAGGAACACGGCTGGTGCCAGGACGGCACTCGGGGTGGCAGAAGGGGGACGGTTTCCCCTCCTGCCTCCTTCCCAGAGCCACCCCCGAGCTCCATCCTGGCCCACTCTGGATATGAAACAGCCGCAGAGAATCTCTCAAAGACCTCAGGCACCGCAGCAGAGGTTGCAAATCCTCAGAGGACGCCATCAGCGAGCCCACGAATGCCCTGGGCACAGCAGTACCAGGGGCTCCAGGTCTCCTTACTCTCATCCATCAATCCACAGAGTGGTTTTCATGGCTGAGCCAGCTGAGCCCCAGCTGTAAAAGCCCAGCCCCACAGGGTGCCCTCCTCCCAGCCCCCCAGCAGCACTGGAGGGGTCCCACCGTGGCAGCCAGGTCTGGTGCAGTGTGGTGAGAGGGCTTGGGCTCTACAGACAGTCTGTGGGAAGGGGCAAGGACACTCCAGCCCACCAGGAGCACTGGGGGGTCCTCTGGGGCTGTGCAGTGAAGGACGGGGGTTCCCAGGTTCAAGACGAGCTGTACAGGTTACCCCAAGGGGTGCACTACCATCGAGTACGAAGCTGGGAGCAGAAGGCTTGCCAGTCCACAGGGGTGCCAGCCCTGCAGGTCCCGGCTGGTGAGGAGCAGCAGTCAGGTCCTCCTCTTGTCTCGCCACTCCACTGCCAGGCCAGCACATGGGAATGCCATCTGCAGGTCCTCACGGAGCTGGGGGGAGAGGACAACCATCAAATTGTGCCAAAGATGGTCTCCTACCCCAGCTCCCCATGTGGGAAGGGCCTGATCTTGGACCACAGCAGCCAAAGGAGAGTCTCCCATTCATCCTCCCGCTGCCTGCCTGACCCCCTCCCCAGCTGGACCGTGGCTGGCAGATGCAGAGTGGCACCCCCCTCCTAGCACACCTCACCTTGGACAACACCAGCTCCTGCACCGTTGTGTTCCCCAGGTCCAGGGGAACAGTTAGCCGCAGCGACAGAAAGAGGTGAGACGCACCTAGGGACAAAAAACATGGCTGTGGTTATTGCCCTTGAACCTTGGGCTGCGCCAAGGGATCTGGGGATCTCTCCCCAGGATCACTGGCACAGATGCGGGACGTCCTCTCATCTTAATCATGTCATGGACACCCTGCACTGTCAGGAGAACAACCCTCCATGTGTAAAGCAAACAACGTGTCCCAGAGGGAATTAATGCCCCCATACTGAGAGCACAGCAAAAGCAGCAGAGCTCCAGCACCCCCTGCACTGGCTCTTGGGAAGCCCAAAGCCACTGGTGCTGGGGGGGTGACGATGCCCATGGGGGACTGCACTTACTGGCGTTGGGTATGATGGTGGGGCAGACAGGCGTCATCGTTGGTAGGTCTGCAGGGGTGCTGAGGGTAACCTCCGGGGTCTGGGTTGGGCCAGTGGTGGGGGAAGAGGGCTCCGTGCCTGGGCAAAGCAACGTTACGTTAGCACTGTCTGCAGGGAGATGCAGGACGCTCCTACAGCTGGGGCCAGACCAAGCCTAAAGGAAGCCACCTACATGAAGCCACCCAAGTATATGCCCAGTGTCCCTGCAGGGATTTGTCACCCTGTCCCTGCCCTTCGGGCACCCTGCGGCTGCACTCACTCGTGGCTGCACTGGGGGTCTCGGGTGCTGTCGAGATGCCTGGGGTTGTCCCCGCAGTTTCAGTGGAGATGCCAGGGGTGGTCTCGGACACAGTCTTGACCGGCTGGCTGGGAGTGGGGGTACTCCCAGGGATCTCTGTGCTGGTGTCAAAGGTGGCTGTGGTATCCCCTGTGGTCATCCAGGGCCTGTCTGAAGCTGTCGATGCTGATGCGGTGGGAGAAGGCATGGTAGAAGGTGAGGGGCTGCTGGTCCCCAGGGATGTGCTGAACCTCTCCAGGGTGGAGGCTCCTGTTTCAGGGCTGGAGGGAGGAATGGTGCCTTCAGTGGTGGAGTCAGCGGTGGGCAGCAGTGCTGAGGTCTCCATAGGTGTCAGAGAGGTAGGGAGAGTCGGGGACACAGTCACTGTCCCATCTGTGACGGTGGTCCCTGCAAAGAGGTGGGAGAATGAGGCACACAAGGGCTGGCAGCGAAAGGCTGAGACCACGGCTGTGCCAGAGACGGCACAACATCAACACCAGCATGAGCTCCCTGATGGACCCAGAGCTACACATCAGCTGTGGAGCGTCAGGAGTGGGGATTCTCCATCCTGCATGGATCAAGCACGTGGATGCCCTGAAGAGCAACATGATTGTCAGCAAGGCAGGGCACGTAAATCCCCCAGCCTGACAAAGCAGGAACAAGCCATGGCTGTCAGTGGTCTCGGGGCACAAACTCCTGTAGGCGCCAGCATTAAGACCGATTCCACCACCTTCCCCCATCCCTGGAGGAAGTCAGACAAACCCGTCCGACGGGAAGAGCCGTGCAGGAACTGGTGACCGTGAGACAGGCTGGAATTGCAGCAGCAGCAGTTTACACAAACCTCTCTGCTGCAGATAGTCAGGAACTGATAGCACCGGGTGTAAATAATGGGAACGGGGAAGCAGCCCCACAGAGGAGGGGCCATAGAGGAACAAATCCCAGCTTTTGCAGCTCAGGAAGAGATGTTAGAGACGTGCAGCCACCCACGAAAGCTCTGCAGAGGGGTTGAAGGATGCACGCTGTCCCTGGGGAAGCTCAGGCATCAGCAACACGCTCTCTCCAAAAGGATGCACAAAACAGCCTGGCTACCTGGGCCTCTGTCAAGGGCTGCCTGCGAGGTGGCAGCTTTGAGATGCCAGGCTGGATTCTCCAGTGATCCCAGCACAAACCCAATGACTATGGGGCTCTGTTCACACGGGGATGGAGAACTGAGCCACGAGTCGCTGGCTGCTTTCAGCCAAACCCACCACAAACTCCCAAAGACCCTGGCAGCCACTCCCTCCCTAAACTGCTGCTGGTTAAATAATAATGTGCAGAAGGGCAAAGGTCCGATCCCAACCCGTGCCCAGGTGGGTGTCTGCACCGAAGGGCCTCATCCTCACACAATGGAGGAGCTGTAAGTCCTCCTCTGCTTCCTGTTTAGCAAACAGCACCCGCAGAGTTTTCGCCCCCTCACCCCTCACAGGCATCCGCTGCGGGCAAAGCACCCCACCATCCCAGGGAATGATGCTCCCCGCTCTCCACCCGCCCTGTGGAGAGCATCGCGTCCCGCTCAGCCCTTACCCAGCATGAGGTGTGACACGGCGAGGCTCAGCAGCAGCAGGGGCAGGGGCAGCCCCCCTCTCTGCCCGGCCATGTCCAGGCAGGCAGGAGCCGATGCCCCCCCGCAGGCACCGCTCGGAGTGCTCCCAGCACTAGGTTTTCCGTGTCTCCTTTGCCTGGCAGAGTAGGAGCATCCAGGTGGGTCCTTTTACTCCCCAGGTGCTGGCAGTGAAGGGAAAGTCGCCACCCAACACCAACACTCCCAGGGAGAGGTGTGATGCCGAGCAGACATCAGCTGCGCGGCTGGACCCCGAGCAGCCGCGGGCAGCGGGCAGGACAGGCCGGCGGGGACACCGCTGCAGCCGACCAGGTCCCTGCGGCCGGGGACCGTGCCGTCTTCTGCCTACTGAGGGGACGGTGGCAATGGAAAAAAGCCCAGGGAAGCAGCCAGGCTACCTGGGACCGTCCCTGTGCTCTGACACGGGGGTGATGCTCGGTGGGCTCCCAGCACCAACACCCTCGGGAGCTGACAGCTTGCTCTGTCTGAGCGCGAGGAACTGGCCGAGAGAACAGGCAGCGCTCAGGAAGGGCGTGCTCCAGGCTGAGGGTTTGTTCCCTGGGCTGTCTGTACAGGCATCACTTCCCCGTGTCACAGCATGCCACGGCTGAAGCACGCCGCTGACAGCCGGAGCCGCTTCCTTCTTCTCGGGGTCAGGGACAAGAGGAGTCGGAGGCGCCTGCAGGCACTGGGCCAGGGTACAGGCGCTTCGCAGGCGGACAGGCACGCTGGGGGACTGCTGGGACACAGCCACCCTGCTGCTGTACAGGTACCCAGGGACACTGCCGGGGCACAGCCAGCCTGATGCTGTACAGGTACCCAGGGGCACTGCCGGGGCACAGGCACGCTGGGGACATTACCGGGGTACAGGCACCCTGCTGGTGTGCCCTCACTCCGTAGGCATTAGGCCGGGGTACAGGTACTCCGCCAGGAAACAGTCACTCTACTGGGATACAGGGACACCGGGGGCATGTGCATGGCCAGAGGCAGGATAGTCTCCCTGTCATATTCAGGTGCTTGGAGGGCGGGGTGTCTCCAGGATATAGGTGTAGCCCCAGGGTAAAAACTCCTGGAAACACCACCAGAATATAGCCACACTGCTGGGGCACTGGTGCCCAGGGAGGAGCACTGCCAGGGTACAGTCATACTGCTGGGGTACAGTCTCACTGACGGGGTACAAGTACACTACTGGGGACACAGCTGCACAGATGTGGTACAGCTGCACAGATGTGGTACAGCAGGGGTACAGCCACACTGCTGGGGTACAGCCGCACCACCAGGGTACAGCTGGGGTACAGGCACACTGCTGGGGTATATCCAGGGTACCGCGACACTGCTGGGGTACAATCACATCATGATGGTACAGATGAGGTACAGGCACACCACTGGGGTCCAGCCACATCACCAGCGTACGGTCACACTCCTGGGGTACAGCCACACCACCAGGTACAGCCACACTACCGGGGTACAGCTGCGATCCAGTCACACTGCCTAGGTGCAGCCACACTGCTGAGACACAGCTGGGTTACAGTCACGCCACTGGGGTACAGTCACACTCCGGGGGGAGAGGGGGTGTACAGTCACACCACTGGGGTACCGCCATAGTACAGTCGTACTACCAGAGTACAGTCACACCACCCGGGTTACAGTCACCCCGCTGTGGTATGTTCACCCCACTGGGGCACCGCCGGGGTACAGTCACCCTGCCAGGGTACAGTTACACTGCCAGGGTACCGCGGGGGTANGGTACAGCGAGGCGGGGGGGGGGGGGGAGGGGGATACAGTCACCCCACCGGGGTACAGCCAAGGTATGGTCACACGGGAGGGTACAGTCACACCACTGGGGTAC
>VZSF01008250.1:0-45959 GCA_013398295.1 Chionis minor
TTCTGTGATTCTGTGAAAATAAGTGAGTAGTGACAGGGAGGGCAGCTGTTTTGCTGTTGAATGCTAAGCAGAGCCTCAGAACTTTCTTGCGCCTTACAAACAGGGTTTTAGCAGATGATTTATTTCACATAACTTAATTTCTTCACATAAAATAAACCCATGTGTCGTGGTTTAACTGCAGCCAGCAATCAGGACCACACAACCACTCACTCCCTTCTCCCCGGGATGGACTGATGGACCTCTCCGTGGATAAGAAATTAGTTGGATGGTCGCACTCAAAGAGTTGCAGTCAATTGGTCAAAGTCCAAGTGGCAAGCAGTGACAAGCAGCATTCCTCAGGGATCAGTACTGGGACCAGTATTATATAACATCTTTGTTGGTGACATGGATGCTGGGACTGAGTGCACCCTCAGCAAGTTTGCCAAGGACACCAAGGTGTGTGGAGTGGTCAACATGCTGGAGGGAAGGGATGCCATCCAGAGGGACCTGGACAGGCTTGAAAGGTGGGCCTGTGCCAACCTCATGAAGTTCAACAAGGCCAAGTATGGGAACAGAGTCAGAGACGACCTTGGGTAGTCAACAAAACATTGTTGCTTTGGTCAGCAGAAAGCCATGGGAGCGTGAAGGTTAGGAAGAAAGGCAAATTGCTCTGAGAGGATTTGTGGTTAAGCAAACAGCTCCGTCTGACAACATGACTTTTTAGTTATGCTCTGAAAAGATATATAAGGTGTATGTAACTAATAATAAAGGTCTTCGCTGTCTTTGCTTGCAACGAGCATTGGAGTCCGTGCCTTAATTGCCACAGCCAAGCACAAGGTCCTGCACATGGGTCAGGGTAATCCCATGAACAGATAGAAGCTGGTTGGAGAATGGATGGAGAACAGCCCTGAGGAGAGGGAGTTGGAGGTGTTGGTGGATGAGAAGCTCAATGCGAGCCAGCAACGTGCCCTCAACAGCCCAGAAGGCCAACCGCATCCTGAGCTGTATCAAAAGAAGTGTGACCAGCAGGCCGAGGGAGGTGACTCTGTCCCTCTACTCTGCTCTGATGAGACCCCGCCTGGAATACTGTGTCCAGCTCTGGAGCCCCCAACATAAGAAAGACATGGACCCATTGGAGGAGGGCCAGAGGAGGGCCACAAACATGATAAGAGGGTTAGAGCATCTCTCTTATGAGGACAGGCTGAGAGAGTTTGGGTTGCTCAGCCTGGAGAAGAGAAAGCTCCAGAGAGACCTTATAGCAGCCTTCCAGTATCTGAAGGGGGTCTACAAGAAAGCTGGAGAGCATCTTTTTACAAAGGCATGTAGTGATAAGATGAGGGGTAATGGCTTCAAACTGGAAGAGGGTAGGTTTTGATTAGGTCTCAGGAAGAAATTTTTCCCTGTGAGGGTTGTGAGATATTGGAACAGGTTGTCCGGGGAAGTTGTGGAGGCCCCAGCCCCTGCCCATCAACATCCCTTCAGTGTTGAAGACCAGGCCAGATGGGGCTTTAAGCAACCAGGTGTAGAGGGAGCTGTCCTTGCGCATGGCAGGGGGGTTGGAACTAGATGATCTTTAAGGTCCCTTCCAACCTAAACCATTCTATGATTCTATGATTCTACAATTCTGCAATACCATGTCACACATTTTTAGATTAATTAATTTCACCCAGAAAAATGCTATAAACTGACCTACTGTTGACTTAGATCAGGAAATCACCTTTAAAAACAACATTAGCAAAACAATTAATAAGCAACACAAGCTAGAAACTGTAGCACACACTCACATTGACAGACTCAAATTAATTTCTAGTTTTAGCAGGGAGGCTTGAGGTGGAAAAATGAAAAATTTCTGATGAGAATTGGTATGAAGGCATACTCTTTCATTCTGGTATAACTCTTCTTGTCTTTTTGCTGAAGATATGAACAATAGGAAAACACTCTGGCCCATTCAAAATAACAAGACCATATATCAGTTCTTCTTGGATGTATTGTTGCCAAAGAATAGGTTATATATGGAGGCTTTCACATTTCTATTTTGATCCTTGTAGATAATGCCCTGAAATAATTCATACTAGAGTGAATTCTGCCGGGGAAATTCTATAAAACAATGGGACTGAGGCACACAGTCCAGTGCACGGTGCACAGAGAAACCTGATTTCTATGCCTGGTCTACCACTGACTTGCTGGGTATGAGCAGAGACAGTTTGTTTGAGCCACTAGGCATTGCATCAATACAAACAGACAAAACTAGCAACTGGCAATATCTGTTCTCTGTACTTGTTTCAAGAATAAACATGATATTCAGGAAGATTTTATGTGTTAGCCAGACACCTTATTGTGTCTACTGCCAGAATGAAAACTATGTTTATAAGTAAATCAGAGAAAGTTATCAAACTGTGCCAACAGAAGGTCAATTTTACTTTCCTCCTAGACAAAGTGAGAAACAAGGAAGAATTTTCCCTGGCACATTCTCAACCTCTTCTGCCTCATTCTGACACTTGAGTTTCAAAAGCCATAAATGATAGTCAGGACTTCTAGGGTATTTTCCTTTTGAAGAGTCTTACTTAAATTCTTGTAAAACTTTTAATAAACCTTCAGTATAGGCAGTGAGCCAAGAAATGATCACCAGGCGATGCTGCAGTCCAGTCCAAGACCCCAAACACAATTCCACAAGGCCACTAGACTACGCTGGTACAGATGCAATAGGACGGGTGGCTGTGCAGACGTGGCACAGAGCAGGGCACAGAGCAGACCTCTGGGAGCCAGGAGCCGCTGCACGAGGGGAGGAAGAGACACAGTACCTTCACAAATGTGTATGCAAAATTCACAGGACATGACTGAACCACAACCCGTGAAGTGTGTTTCCTGGGAGCATTAATAACTTCTGGTGTTTTCTGCACGGGCATACTTCTCACTAGATTCCTGTGGGAAAATTGTTCTAAACAACCAAATTATTTCTGTTTTGTTTATGCCACATACATGACACATAAATTATACCATTCCAGAGATAAACCTTAGCTTTGAATTCACTTTCTAATGTATTGAGTTTTTTTTCAAACTACATTTGAACATTCAGTCTTCTATTCAGCCCCATTTCGGGTCACATTTGATCTTCCCCATACTCAACATGAACCTGTCAAAGACGCCGGTATAGATGACTCTTTTATTTCCTTCTCCAGTTTTCGGTCTCTCTGTCTCTGTCCGTGCTGCCTTATTGCCTTCTTTATATTTAGATCTTTTCCAGAGACCCAGTTTATTTGTGATCTCACAGACACATTAATCAGCTGTCTTCACCACCCACATGTTTAAGATGAAGACAGTGAAAAGAAAAATGGTGACATTTTCTACGGGAGTGTCAGAACATCCTACCTTGTCTGCATTAATTTCCTAAATAGTTCAGGCAGAGACACTTGGGTTTCATTTTTTTTCTGTCCAGCAGTAACTTAACAAACATAAGTAATAATAATTGAATCATTACCTAGCTCAAAACAGTCAGAAAATGTGTCAGTTGTATGCAGCATGCACGTTGCATTCATATATGTTGCATAAATGTGCATTCGTTTATATGCTGTGAATATGTAAATGAATGCTTGCCATGAAACTCCCTGCCTTAGAGAGTTTATGGTGTGAGGTTTATGGATATTTTTTTCCTGTTATTTCTTTATTGATCGGTATAAAAATCCATGGCTTTAGCACCAGCCTAACAAGGTTTTTCTGAGAAATAGGATATGCTGAGCTGGCTGAGGCTGTGGGGACTTGCTTATCTAAGCCCTTGAGAAGTCTGAGAAACTCTGGGCATTCAAGGCCTGCAAATTAGAGTAACTCTCTTCAGTAAAAAGGAGGACAACTTGAATCTTTCCAGAGAATATTATCACAGTTTCTAAGCACCTGCTGGGAAGATTATCATCATTAAGTAAACCAAGCGCTGGTACTGAGCGCTGTATTTGCAGGACATTGTGTGCCTCCCTGCAGTTTTATTTCATTGCTCCATCAGGATCAAGCATCACCCTGTTTTCCTACCTGCTGGGGATAGCACGAGCCCTTTGGAGCCAGGTGTTTCTGCTGACAGCAAGGAGGACCACTTATTTGTAACACCTCCTGCTGCAGCAACTCCAGTCATGACTGCAAAGACAAGGCACCCTAAGCAGCTGAACATCACAACCTTAAAACATGAAGTTGATAATACTGTAACTTACTTGCAAAGTTGTTTCTCCTATGGCAAGAACACAATGTTCTATTCTGGGAGATGGCTGTTCTTGTTTGCCTAATGCGTTTGCTGAAGGATAGGACATTATCTGCCTACGCAGAAAATGCAGGAGCGGTGTTATTTCTCCAATTTGCATTATTCATCCAGAACGAGAAAGCTTTTCTTGTCAAGAGGAAGCTTGTTGGGCTGGCTTGCTCTGCCTATTATTAATAAATAACTGAAACATCATTTTAGTCATCTAAACATAGAACAATGCATTTTATTTGTTTAAAAGCCAGAGCCAAGTGCATAAACAAAAGTTAATTTTGGCAAAAAAGAATACTGTAAATTCTACAGAGGGGCAAGTTTGTTACAACATGCTTTTACCTGCAGAAAGGCAAGGAAAAAAAAAAAAAAAGAAGAAATCAAGGAGGAATACCGAGTTCTGATGGTTTGAGGTACTGAATCACTACTCTGAGGAAATGCCTTTTGTGCAAACTGCAAGGCATGAAAGGCAGAAAAGGGAAGGCCAGGATCAAGCCAGGACAGGAACAGAGCCAGGCAACAGACTGCAGAGTGGTCTCTCAAGCATTCATTGTTACATGCCCTCATGATGGACTCTAGCAGCAGCTGGATCCCCAGCAGCTGCATACATCTTACAGGATTGTGACATTTGGCACTGATGGGCTTAACATGTAAAGTCTTATTTCCACACTTTGGAGAAACATAAATTGGATAACCCTCAGCCTGCCACAAAACCGAACTGCACAGAAGTTAAATGCTTTTCTTTTTGGCGTGCTATATTTTAACACAATTTTACTATTCTGCTTTACCTAATTAATTCAGAGTTAGAGCTTGGAGGTGTGGGAAGAAACCTTCAAAAACACAAAATGCAGCTTTTCTCCAACATTATTTAACTGTGGCTTTGCTGGCAGTCAAGAGACACTAGCAGGGCTTTTGGCCCCTTACTTGTACCCATTCATGCAGTGGTACAACCTCCCCAGCACAGCTGCAGCAGTCATATCTGTACCACAAACTTCTTGAAGTACAGGGAGAATTGTGGTCGAGTTGATTTGTGCCACTTGAGAGTTCAACCTAAATCTATCTCTCTGCCAGTTTCCCTTCAGCAGTGTTGAAAAAAATCTTTGTAAAAGTGTCTGATATCTAAAGAGGTAAGAGAGTTATGTGAAGTATTCATAATTATTATTTGACACTTAAACATACAAGTTTAGGATAAACTATGTTGGCCAAGAATTTTGTTCCTAACATGTCTGCTTTCTGTATTTCCTACAATCTGGCGTGCATATGTGCTTTTGTAGATATGGTTGTAGTGATATGTTGCAGTGACATTATGCCTCTTAACAAGTTGTTGTGCCAGTTTTGCATGACACACATGACAGCAAATGACTGGGTAGATGAACAGTCTGCCTAAGCCTACTTGCACCAGCTTTCCAGTGGGAAGTCCCTTCTGTTTGGTATTAATGTCACAGTGATGTACCGTGGCTTTGACGGTAGCTGTGAATATTCATGTGCTATTACGTATCTGTACTTTGGAAGATGCTGAATCCATGGACTATGAGGATTACAGATGACTACACTTTATTTCTTTGGAAAATCTGGGAAATCTAATAAGAGAAACAGCAGAACATGTGATGCATTCATAGAAATTCTGCAGAGTATGGCCAATTTAAGCAATGGTTTAAAAGACCCAAAACTCGCCTCAAGTACATAAATCCAGGAGTTACACACTCACCCTAAAAACTAAATATAGGTATTTCCCTCAAGTTGGCATTTGATATTCAATACTTTGTTATGAGATGCTAAAAATGGTAATTTTCTTATTATTCCCACAGCACACACATTTTTCAATGCATTGAGTGGATATAAGTAAATTTTTGTTTTAAGAAAACAACAGAAAAGGGTACAGTGTAAACACGTTGCAGCCTATATGGTCCAACACACATACTGGCTCATAACTGTAGTGGCAGGTCTAACTTCCTAGCAAAAAATGGGTCAAATAAACATGGGTATGTCAGAAGTGATTCTCACAACAAAGTACAGGTCAGCTTTTCCATCTCAGCAGAGGAAACACCTGTGTGGGGTCAGTTGCTGTGGCATCCTCATGGAGCTTCCCACCTTCCAGCTGGTAATTTCAGAGGACCACAGCACAGTTACTCCAGCGAAGCCTCTCTGCTCACCACAGGCAAGACACCAAGGACTCTTTATAACCTGGTTTTTGGTTTTGTTTTTTCTTTTACATGGCGGGGAAGGTTTCTTCAGTGTCCCCATCCCAAAAATGCATCCATGCTGTTCATGTTTTAGACAGGGATTCACTCTGCTGTATGAATCTTGAGTGACTATATTTTCTCATTGCCACCATCTTCACAGCTGTAGAAAGCTGTAGAATGTAGAAAAATGCCAACTTTAATTAAAAAAAACCCACCTGTTTGTCAGATTCATACTAACATTTCAAAGTTGTGTCAGGAGGTACCGTTCCTGTACATTGATTTTTTTAATCAACTGCATATTAACACATCTACCCGGGCACCTGGCAGCCTAGCTACATCTATTATCTATGATGAGTAAGACCTAAAGACCCAGACTTGGCTGGAGAAACAAAACGCTGGCCATGAACCAAATACTCTTCTCCCCCATCAGTGTGTATTATTTGGATACTGCTGATCTTTTGTTTCCTTTTTCTATATCATCAGCCTTGGTGCCTCCTTCCATCTGCTTGATTTCGCTGCTGTCCTGCCCTTCATCCTGGAGCCTGTTCTGCACGTGCGCTTTGTAGCTGCTTGACCTTCAGTCTTGCCTCAGATCACAGCTCCTGCACAAGTTCTTGGAAAGGTGCAAGTATGTCCACTTCCTTCCCAGGACTCACCCCGATTTATCTAAAGGGTTCCGGTTATCAGCCTTGTCCTAGCACGTCCCTTGTCATCATTCTTATCTCCCATGTCTAAATAAATATTGTCCTGCAGCAGGAAGCAGGTAACGGTGTTACATCTGCCATGCTGAAAACTAAATGCTGAACGTGCTGTAGTGAGTGTTTTCACTTGTTCCTTTTTATTATGTAAACTTCCAGCTCAACGTAGCTAAACGAGTCAGCTGCTGGAGCATGAGATACAATGTGGAGAGCAATGTGAGTGTTGACAGGCCAGGGAATTGTCTGAACAAACAGGTTTTTTAACACATCTCCATACTCTTCAAAGCAGAGTGGGAGATGAGATGCCTTTCATCACCATGAAAGTACTAAAACGGTAGTAGAAACAGACCCCTTGTAGCTGCAGCAGCTTTTATTACCTTTCACTGGCTCTTCTGCTCTTTCAGACATTTTTGGTGGGAAAGAGACTACCAGAAAGAGAAAAGAAATTAATGGAGAATGGTAATTCTGGTGCCAACTGAGCAAGCAGGCTTTCACTGTGCTATAAGCATAGACATCTTCTGCCGGGTCTCTAGAAAGGAATTAGCTTCCAAGAAGTTTCTGAAGGCAACCTTGCATCTCAAAGGATTGATCCTTTCATTTTATCGCCTTCCTGTTCTTCCTCACTCAGTTGCACAGGTCTTTGTCCATTATGTAGCGGATTCTTAAAACAGATGTCTGGCTGGCATGATAAAGTACAGTGAAGTTACCTATTGCAGCATTTCCTTGCTGTGGGTGTAACAGACCAGAGCTTTATGAATTTGGTCTTCCCTGAGTACCCAAATCTCACTTCAAAAGAGCACAGCAAGTCCATGTCAGAATAATTTCTGGGATCAGAATCACTTTTACCCACCACGAACCAGATGTGCTTGACTAATGAGATAAACAGCTAGAGCAAAGTTTAGGCTGAATTTTTCTTTCTTCTTTGGAAGAGATAAGAGCTAGGCATCTTGTAAATGCTCAAGGTGCTCTGGCAGATGGAGGGTTCACAACCCCAAAGAGTTCCAGTGATTTATTTACAGAGGCTAACCAAAGCAATTTAGCAATGAGAATGGAGTGAAGGCTGCAAAGTAAAAGTCTTCTCTTTCTGCTCATCTTGTGTAAGGCAAGCATATGTACATGAAGAGGAAGAAAAAAAATCACACCGACTGGCAATCTGATATATAATTGATGTGTCATTGTTTGTTGATACCCCAGAGGAATAATTTGACTAGCCTGGGTCTGTCTGTACTAAGGAGATAAAATTTGGTTTCACTACTCTGGTTATTATGAAGAGAGATCTTTACTATCAGAAGACAGCCTCCCAAAAAACACCATTTGAACTGGTACCTCCTTTTCTTTCATAAACTGCCCTTCAGCACTCTTGTTTGTGATTTCTTTTGACATCACAGGAAACAGATATTTTGGGAACTCTTTTGGAGGATGGTTTCCCCAGCATTTTGCTGCATACTGGCTGGCTCAGAATTGGCATCGTGAAGTTCCAAAAGACAGCGACAATATAGGGTATATGTGAAGGAGGTAGAAAGGGAGTAGATGCGTATGCGACAAAAGAAAAGAAACTGAAATAATTTTTCAGGTAATTAACTATACCAGTAGCCATAGTCAGCCCCTGGTGTCTCATTCTCCCAGTAAGGCAAATACATACCTTTTTGTTCCATTGAGTCTAGGTAATTATGTACTCCTGCTTCACGTTCTGTCTAATTTATTCCCAACCGTTTCTTTTCAGATGGAACTTCCCACATTTGAAAGGTTTGTAATTTCAAAATTTTCAACCTGCTTCCATTCAGAACCTCATCAGCTTGTCAGATTGCGCCAAAGCCTCAATTCATCCTTTACCACAGGCCAACACAAACTTTTTAAGCAAAGTAACTGAAAAAAAAAAAAAAAGGCAGTTTGTCTAAAATGGCTTCTTCATTCTTATGCTGCAGGGAAACTTCTGCAGATGATGCTACATTATCATTTTAATAATTAAGTAGTCATTTTAGTATGCAGACTTGCTTTGATTGCCACATTAATTATCAGATAGCTATAAATTAGAAAAAAGAAATTGCTCTTATCAGCATCTAGAATTTCAGCAAGCACTTCATGATGTTATCAGCACTACAATTTTCTACCCCAAAATTAATAACTGGAATTATATATATTCTTATGTTACAAAATTACCCCAGAATTCATGTAAATTGTATCCTGCTTTTTCATTATAATTGCCATAATATTAATTTCCCCAATATATCTAGACATTTGGAAATCTAAATATTGATTCAAGTGTCTCAGGTACCTGTTGAAAGAATGTTTTTGAAAAAGTAGTTGAACTGTTTATCTAAGAAACAAACCACAGAATCAATCCGTCAGATTTGATGAGACAACTCCTCACAATTATTATATTATCACAACTAGCAGGAAAACAGCAGACCTCTTAGAAAGAGAAATTAGTTACTTAATTGTAATCTCTTTATATTTAGCAATAAAATAATGCAAATCTCTTATATTAACAAAACTGTGGTTCTCCTTCTTTACATTTTTGAATGGGTTATCGTGTCTCTAAATACTGTCTAAAAATGTTAGTTTTAAAAAGTAAATGTCAGCTATTCTCATCTTAGGAGCTAAAAGGTATCCAAGTAATTAGGCCAATGTGTTTGCATGTGTTGGTCTAAAATGGGTTAATCTTTAAAAAATGAAGCTATTTCTTATCCTATGGCCAAACATTCTCTCCACCCACTCAAAAAATAAAAGCACCAGTAAGTAGCAAAAAAATACGCTGTATGGCATTCTTCAACTGATGAAATGGGACAACGGACCCCATTATAAATAAAAGACATCAATACAGTTATGTTGCCGTCACATGGCCTTCCTGATGGGCTAATTTCAGCCTTCATTTCATAAATTTATTATCAGTATAAATCTATTTTTTTAGAATTGGGAGGGGAAGCTGTGCTTTTTTATTTATAGTAAAGACTGTTTTCTTAATCGTGTTGTTAAAAATAGCTTCATGAATGGACAGGAGTACAGAATTTAACACAGTGCAGTCTGGGTTAGGGTCATCAACAGATTATCTCCAGATTACCTGGATTATGAGATTACCCCTGCGAAATGTAGGTGTGTTACAAATTAAAAATTAATCAGATTTTACGAAAACTATTATTAAGTCAAGGCAACAACTGTTGGCCTACATGTATTTAAGTCATGATGCATTTTAGTGTGGAATTCATCACTAATACAGTGAAGCACAAAAAGACTCATAAAACTCAAATTCTGAAACTCATTTAAAAAGACCTTGCACTGACTGTACCAAGTAGTTTTGCTGTAGGGGTTTTGCTGTTGTTATCCTGTCCGCTCCCAAATGAATTTCAAATATGTCTTTATCTTGACCATTTTCCCCTCCTCCAACATTCCTCCAACAGCTTTCACAAAGCCAACTTCATTTTCACTTGGCAAGTTGGAGCCTTAATTCTTTCTGGAATATAGTGCAGAAAAAAGCCTATGCATTTCCTCAGCTGTACAAAACTCAGTGCAATGGGTTAAAACTGTAACAAAGGGAAAGAACTCCTCTGGATTTCCTCTTATGAACCAAAATGCCCCTTCCACAAGATCTCATGCTCCGATGCTTCCGATGAAGCAAGTCCATTCCAAGGGACTCTCCCGGAAAGTCTGGCACATAAAATAAGCCTAATCACCAGCAACCAACTGCAAAACCCACGATCCCTCTGCATTTCTTGAGAAGAAATAAATTCATGAAATTGTAGTAAAGACACAGTCCGGTGCTGTGCACGTATCTTAAAATCTATACACACAGACGTTGAAATCCTTCCTGCGCCTATCACATAACTGAAGATATCCCTTGACTGGTGGACTGGAAAACAAATCAAAACACACATTCAAAATTACGCCTGAAATTTGCTTGCACTCTTCACTACAAACACAGTTGATGTTATGATGGCATTGCTAATATCACTTCTTTCAAAAGGATATATACAGGAAAATGTAAGCACAGAGATGGCGACTACTGCTCTGAATGCACAGTGTGGGACCGTAGTCCAGTAGAGGGCCTAAAATTAAGTGCTGCCTTAGAAACAAAGGGTCAAATTTAGTTCAGTCAAATTCACATTAAAACAAGTGTGAAATCAATGGAACCATTCAGAAAAAAAAAAAGGTGAATGAGATGCAAAGTATATGAAAATAATATTTTTCTGTTCTTAATCATTAAATACTCCATGTGAAAGGAACTGTATTTCTCCTGCCCAGATAATGGCTGTCCATAATCTGTAGGTCAGCGAGGTTAATACAGACACACTAATGGATCACGATGGAGACAATTGGAAAGCTCTTCTGTGCACACCTAACAACTGCTTGCTATTTGAAACTTATCCACGTGTGATCTAGGATTTCATTATTTGTAATGCAATCTAATTACTTTTTATATATCTGCCATTGAAGGTTGTCTATATTATTTGTTTTAATTTGCACGCTACGTATGCTTTTAGCAAAATAACTTTCACATCCTCAGATGGGATCATTAGGAAGTACTCTGTCAAAGACGGCAGCTGTCAGAAGGAGCAATGCACTTCACTTGTAAAGAGAAGCAGCAATACATTTATTGATATAAAACAGGGATTTAGCAAAGTTCAATGGTAAATGTGACAGTGTTTTAACAAGATTCAAGATGGCAAGGCACACTTGGTTATTTACTGCATAGTGGACAGGGTCAGAAAGAGCTGTCAGGGAGACCTTCCCATTGAGTCATGAGTCAGAAAGCACTCCTTTGGTTTCTAAACTTCTTCTCAGAGATGAGTCTGGGTGCAGCTAGATCCAATCCTAGTCCCAGACTTGGTCAACGGTTTATGTCTAAGGGATTGTATATGTGCAATCAATCCTTTATATCACTTAGCTAAGATTTCAAAGTTCAGCATGCTATTAGTCACTTACAGAGGATCTGTTGCAACAAGGAATCTCTGAACCTCAAGGAATAACAACCTTGAGCGGCATCCCTACTCAAGGGGAGATCCTGGCATTCAGCCCACTGCCGTTCAGGAGAGCTCAAAGGGGTCTTGGACTGTTCACTATTTATGGGGGTAAGATGATTGACCTATAGTTATATTTGCATATTGCCCGCAGAACGAGCATTGCTCAAATTAGCCCTTGGCTATTGTGTTGTTATCCACCTCCCTGAAACCAGCTTGAGCTCCGTGTGCCACCATCACGACTACATGCACCCATTATGACCACCACAGGTGGTTATTGCTTGGGCAGGGTTACCCAAGATAAAGATCAGGTGGCACCTTGAGAGGGGGGAGCACAGCATCACACAGAGCAACTTCAGAAGCCCTTGGATAGAGTGAGAGGGTCACAGGTGGTTCAGGAACAATTTGCTCCTGTAACAGCCTGGTAACAGTGTTGATGAAATTCTCAAATATTTGTGCATTATTGTGCCCAGTCCTGAAAACAATGTCCTCAACATTTTTTGACTCATGGCCTTGCAAAAAGTAGGCTGCAACTTTCTAGTTATTTGAGCTTGGAAGTCTTATGTAGATTTTAATGAGTCAGGAGCCTTCAATCTGCAGTGTCATAAACTGCCTTGAGATGTTCAAGTATATACAACCAGCTGTTAGACGTTCCTTTAAGAATGCCAACATGTTAGTGGATATATGCAGAATCTTTCATGCTTACCTCTTTGTACATAAAAAGTCTAAGGACCTGGCATTTATTGGCTTATTTTTAATGTTGCAGCTTTTACAGGGAGAAAGGCAGGCATATATTTCACCATTATGAAATATTAATAACTAGAAATAGAGCATTGTTATATAAAAAATTATATCATCTCTTGCTTTGTTGCTTTCATGATTAGATTTTTTATTAAAAGGAAAAATATTGGTGGACTTCCTCTCTGATACTTTAATTGAGACTGTGGATAGGATAACATTTCGAGGCACTAGCATATATGTCTACAGGATTTATTACCCAGTTTATGTCTGCTCTTTTATGGATTTCATCCAAGAGATGCTTGAACACCAAGCTCTTGAAATGTCTCCCTTGTGGTGGTTCAACTGCACTGAGCTGCATCAGCAAATAGCATTGACGCTCACGAAGGCAGCAACTGTTACATTCCAGCATAGTTTGATTTAGTGCAGAATTTTTATAGATGTATTCTGCTATAACTCTTTTCTACCCATTAGTTTGCGCAAGCCAGGTCTAAAAATCAGTTTAATAGAGTTTAAAAGACACTGGTATTTCTCTGAAATTTTGTCTTGCAAATGTGATAAATACTAGCACAAGTATGGTCCATCATGTGAAGAAAAATCTACATGCATAGTGATGGTTTTTTTAAGTTATGCTTAAACACTTACAGAAGAATGGTTAAAGAAATTAGTCTTAATTACCAAAATATTTTTAAAGATACTTCAAAACATGTAAAACCTAAGATCATTCCTAGAAGGTGAGATCTCTACACAGCTAGCATCTATGCCTACATATTCAGTTTCAGTGATGAACTGTGGAAATTGAATAACATCCAGTAAGCCTGCTACATGTATAAAGGCACTTGTGAGTGAAAATTTGGGTGTGGAATCATGGAAATATCATTAATATTTGGCTCTAAGCTTTACACTGGTATGTCATTATGCAGTGAATATAAAGCAGGTTAAAGGAAGAGGTCAGTATACTGCTAGTTCACTAATCAGCCACTGGCCTCTTACCAGAAACAGCACTCAAATCTCATTAAACTGCTCTTTATCTAAGTGGGGGAAGAAAGTACATCAGCTGCCCTCACTGAAGGACAAATGGCATAGAAGCATTAGGGCTCTTACTGCCTTCAGTGATGAAGGGGAAGCACAAAAACGTAAACACAAATAGAACCTGCCAGGTGTTATATTGCAATTGTTAAATAATGGACAACACTGGAATAAGAAAAGACAACGGCTGAAACCTGGTGACAGAAAAGAACGAAGAGTCCTCAATTTTGTGGTTATAAAGTGCAGGTCTCAGAACTGATAGATGAAAGTGAGGTTGATAGCTGTCCCAGAGACTTCCTGGGTGATGCCGCCAAATCACCTAGGCATCCATTTTCAAAATTGTTCATTTAGACAAGCTTGAAACAAATGGGAGACAGAAATTATCAGTAGCTCAGAATACCTTGCTCTAATTCTCTCAGATAAGACCCCCAATACAGGTAGGCTCTAATGCATTAAAGGTCAATGGACATCAAGTAGAATCTCTATTGCTTGAGGTTCCCCAACTGCAAAATGGATGCAGCTTCAGGTTGACAAACATGCATCATCAAACATTACTGGCACTGTCTTCACTGTCTCTTACTGTACCATCATTCTACTCTATCTGTATAATTTCAACTTACATTGCTTGCCTTCCTTAGAAATATTTATTGAAACCCCAAACAGACAGGTTTTGGTGGCCATCCTTCCCTTGTAACCTCTCCTCCCCGCTGACACCATTACTGTAGACTGGTGGATGAAATGCACAGAGAACTGATGCTCTTGGTCCATTCTGATTCTGTAACCTCTTCATTTTCTGTGCCAGCTTATCCTAATTGAGGACAGGCAGTCCTAACTGGTAGAATTGCACCTAAAATAACAACTTGCATTTGTAAAACTCACGCAGAGGAGTGAAAATATGCAATACTGTGCCCTTAAAAGTCCACTACCCATATGAAAATGCAAGAGCATGGTGCTCCATTTCTGTTTTCTTGAACACCTTTCCGTGATCAATGTAACATGTTCTACCATGGCACAAATTTCCAAAGCACTGTATGAACATCAAAGCAGCATTACAACATGCATTTCAATAATCGTTCATTCACAGATTCTGTTCCTGGAAATTACTAGTTGTGCTGCACTACAAAACTGATGCACTAGATGTGGGGTATCATTTGGAAATTATCTCAAATTATGTACTTCACATTAATTAATGAGCTGGATCCTCTTATGGGTGATTTTAGAAAAATTACTGCCATCTCATTGTCACTAAGAAAAGCACAGCAATAAGAAAAGGAATGTCTTAAATGTTGAAAAAATTTAGTTTTCTCCCACAAGTCCCAATGCAAGAAAACTGTTTGTTATACAGAGCCCTTGCCGCAAAGAAGGCTAATGATATCCTGGGCTGCATTAGGAAGAGTATTGCCAGCAGGTTGACAGAGGTGTTCCCTCCCGTCTACTCAGCACTGGTGAGACCAGTGTTCTGGGTTCTCCAGTGCAAGAGGGAGGTGGACATACTGAGAGCCTAGCAAAGGGCCACAAAGACGATCCTAGAGTCATAGAATGGTTAGAGTTGGAAGGCACCTTAAAGATCATCTGGTTCCAACTCCACACACACACACACACACACTCCCCCCTGCCTCCCCCCCTCCCCCCCCGAGGCAGGGACACCTTCCACGAGACCAGGTTGCTCAAAGCCCCATCCAGCCCAGCCTTCAAGACTTCCAGGGATGAGGTATCCACAATTTCTCTGGGCAACCTGTTCCAGTGTCTCACCACCCTCACAGTAAATAATGTCGTCCTAATATCTAATCTAAATCTCCCTTCTTTCAGTTTAAAACCACTACTCCTGGTCCTATCGCTACACGCCTTTACAAAGAGTCCCTCCCCACCTTTCTTGTAGGCCCCCTTTAGGTACTGGAAGGCTGCTAGAAGGTCTCCCCGGAGCCTTCGTTTCTCCAGGCTGAACAACCCCAACTCTCTCAGCCTGATGAAGGGGCTGGAGCACCCCTCCTATGAGGAAAAGTTGAGAGAGCTGGGACTGTTCAGCCTGGAGAAGAGAAGACGCAAGGGAGATCTCATCAATGTATAGAAATACCTGAAGGGAGGGTACATAGAAGACAGAGCCAGACGATTTCCAGTGGTGGCCAGTGACAGGACCAGAGGCAGAAACACAGAAGGTTTTTCCTGAACATACGGAAGCACTTCTCTTACTGTAACAGTGACTGAAACCTGTCACAGGTTGCCCAGAGATGTTGTGGATTCTCCATCCTTGGAGATCTTTAAAATCCATCTGGATATGGTCCTGGGCAGCCAGCTGTAAGTGGCCCTCCTTGAGCACAGAGGGCTGGTCCTGATGACCTCCAGAGGTCCCTTCCAACCTCAACCTGTGTATGCTATACCTTATGATTTGAAAAATATATGAAAAAGAAAATAAAGCCAATTCTGAAGTTTATATGGAATCATATTGTTATGTATTAAGAAATTAGATTTTACTCACCTAGAACTGCTGTCTTTCCTTGACAGCAAATCATCCGTCCATAAGCTCTAAAATTCAGTATACCAAAGGAATGAACAAAACAAATATGAAATTGACTTACTGTACCTCAACATATTTTCTGGTTCATAATAATTTTTCTTCTAATTTATATGGGTTGTTTTCTTCTTTTTCAGAAGGGATATAGCCCAGTGACAAACACAGTAAATCACTCTTGAAGAAGTATATCTATAAAGAAACAATTAGCATAGCTTTTAAAGAAACAAAAAGAAATACTTCTCCAGCTGGGCAGTAATATAAATCTTTTGTGCAAACAGACTTCAGTAATTATTTCTTTTTTAATTGCTAGGGAAGTGAAGATGTTTGATGAATATAAAAGTTATTTAAAGATGACAGGCAGAAAGGATGCTAACCTCCATGTGCAGAGTCAGGAAACAAATGGGTTCACTAGTACACAATATTTCTAATGGAATAGGCGTGTTGGCTGCCGAGCTGTGCTACTAGCTGCTGTCTAGGGAAATTAATTCAAAACCGAAAATACTGATGATCTATGTGGTTATGATAATTAGTCATAGACATATAGGGAGCAATATACACCAGCAAAACCCAAAAATGTGGCCTTTAAAAATTTAATGTTTAACTGTGCAAAAAAAGGCTGCAAGAAAATTTGAGGGTTGGCAGAAGTCAATCAGTTCAAAAGGCTGTGGGAAAGAGTTTGCACTAATGCCAGGAAATTGATACAGATTCTAAGGAATGTAAAATTACTACAAGCTCCAAAGTAATCTGATGTCCCTTTATGACAAAATGAGCTACATATAAACTAAATACACAATCTGAATATGACAGAGCATGGGGCACTTAAAGAACCTTTTGAGACTGGAGACTAACTGTTAAGAACTTGGAGAAGAGAAATGAGGTTTCACAGCCTTGAAAAAATTCAGATCAGAAATTTTGGTGTCTAAGTTTTTCATGCTTATATTAAATTCTTAACAGAAAAAAATCCAGAATTATAGAATTTTGTCCACTCTGACTGATTGATTTTCCTTTCAGCAAGCAACACTAGAAAATCGCATTGGATGAAGACCATGGGAGCCTTTTATTGTAGGCCAGTGAAAGAGAGCCACAGACTCTGTATAAAAATAGATAAAGCGTATGGACTTTCTCTTTGTAAATGAAAACGTTATCTAATAACACAGTGCTGCTAAGACTGAAAGATAAAAGCAGCTGACTTTCATCCCTTATGGAGCATGTTCCTTTTCTCAGCTCACATCCCAAAGAGAAGTGTGCCTGGTGCAGTGCTTCTCTGAGAGCCTCCGTGTGCCTTCCTGGAAGTATCCTTTCCAATCCCCAGGCTTGCAGAAGCAGAAGGGAGAGGACCACAGCTACCGTATCCTCCCACTCCTGAGGTGAGAACTAACAACATTACATGCCCAAAGATACACGAAAGGAATCAAAGGACATCGTGTAGTCTCCACCCCTCCTTTTATATCTACAATAAGACCAGACAATTTGGTCACAAACAGTGAAATTATTACTTCTTTCAAGCTGCAACAGCGAGCGTAAGAAAGGTTGTACAATAAATGCCTTCAGTAATCTCCAGGATGATTCTGGCCAGCATTCAGAATGCGTCTGGGTATCATGAAGAAATAAATGGCAAAGCAAGAGTTCTGCTGCCATTCAGCCAAACTTAATGCCTCTAATACTGTAAATTTACTTAGCTCAGTTAATGACTGTTTAGAACTGCGAGTTTTTTCATGCCCTTCTCTGTTATTTTAGAGGGGATATTTTGTCTAGGAAAGGTCAGTTGATGTCTTTCTAAACACATTTCCTTAGCAAGAATGTTTACAGCTTGTACTGGAACACTTTCCAGGGATGTTTGTCCTTTGATAAATTTTGACTATCTAAGTAAACACAAGTCCAGTTACTCATTCTTTCTTTTGGGGGGTTAGGGAGAGAGAGTAATTTTTTTCTCTCATGCCTAACATGTTCATTATTCTATCCTTTTGAAATCATTGTTTCAACAGCCATTTTTATTGGGGAGAAAAAAGAATGATGCTTTTAAAATTATAGTTATGATGCCTTACTTAAGAGCTACTATTAGGTTTTTCTCATAGCAGTACTGTAATCACCCAGAGTTCCTTTGGAATAATTTTTCTATGTTAAACATAAGCATTTTACTAAGTATTTGATCTCATGATTACATCTAAGTGGACATTCCCATATTTAAACAGTTGGTGCCCTTGAGAAATCCAGCTCTTTGGCCTTTTGGTCTCCATTGGGCAATGAGTGAAATCCTAGCACCACATAAAATGTGGGAATGCTGCCAATGCTTTTGATTAAGCCAAACTTAGGGATGATAATCATAATTTTATATTTACTATACAACGCTCCTGGCTATCTAAACCTGGATATGACTGGGATATTGTAATACCTTTTAAGCTTTAATTGTGAAGCACATACAATTTCTTCTTTATATCTGTAAGCATAACACCAAAAAAATAGAAACAGAAGAGAAAATCAACCTAACCTTGTTTATAATACTGAGATGCTTCCTAATATAGTTCTTAGACTTCATGTAATATACATTTTTCATGTCATCATTTTGGCTTTTAGTATTATGTTATTTACAAATATGACTTGCTGGAATGCAAGCAATCAATTCCTCTATTTTTATGTCATCATGGCTGAGCACTTTGGGACCATGTATCCTAATGGATCAGTAATTGTATTTCTTCTTAAGCATACAGTATAAAAGGACACATAGAAATCACAGCTGTGTCAAAGCTAGCACAAATCTAGCCGACCTGATTACAGATGGAATTTTGTGCTTTTTTATTCATTAGATGAGGATTCATTGCCATCTCTTTGAGCAAAATTGTGAGAAACAAATAAAATTATTATATTATTTGTGCAAAATACTGCAATATGTATTTTTATCAGAACATTTTGGGGCATATACAGGTGTGTTCTTGGGTATTCCTTGTATCCAAATCCTTGAAACTACTCCTGATCCCTTTTTAAAGGATTCGGTAATCACTCTAGACCCCACAGTGCATTCTTTGTGCATGGGACCCCCAGCTATCACACAGAGCAATAATAACCTCTGAAATTTCTAGGCCAGCCTTTCCCAAAGTCTTTTTAGCCAAAGACATTCTTTGAAAAATTAAAAGTATTCCACAGAGCGCTTGTTCAGCCTCCCATACCTGTCACCCCTTCTTCTTTGCCCTGGCAGCTGTACAGCCAACCAGGCTCACCAGGCAAGCAGGATCCTGCATCAGCATCACAGTCAGCTCTGCCGTGGCTCCCCGGGACGTTGGTCCAAGAAGGGACCATGAAGCAACACCCAGGCTGCTTCTTCAGGGCCAAGACATCTTCATCAGGTGTACTGCACATGATTTGGACAGTGGTGCTTTAGGATATAGCAATTTATAAAAACTTAAAACAAAGAGCAACAAAGTAACCTATACAACACTTTATTCTAAGAAAGAATTGGGTAAATTAGAAGGAAGAGGGGAAAGCTAGCAATCCTCCTCCTCTTTCCTTTTTCTGAATCTTTTTTATTCCAACTTCATGGCTCACATACTCTGGATATCTACCTGACACCCTCACTATCCTTTTCTCTCTTTTATAACCCTTCTCTCTCTTCTTGGACCTATCTTGTCTTTCTCTAGTTTTTCTCCAAAAAGTTTTTCCCATCTTTCTCAAGTTAGCCATTCTCTAAACTCTCACAGTATATCTTTTCTTTCAACCCCCAATGCACCTCTATCTGGGAGAAAACCCACATACACACATTCACACTTGGTTAACGTAGTCACCAGCACTGCTCCTGAAAAGAAGAGGGGCTTTCAGCAGTTCTTTGTTGGTGTTGCTTTCACTCCCTGTAAAGACAGAAGCAAGCGGTCCATGCTTGTGTCTCTACCCTACTCTTTGTAAATTTTGTCATCCTCACATAATAAATCTTTACCTAGTAGGCACATTTTTTCTGTTGGTTCTAATACTGTCTCTTTTCCACTCAGAGGAAAGGAGTTGAAAACTCTTGTAAAACACAGTGCTAGCGGTAACAGATGACATTCTCAGTGCAGCTCATTCAGCTCCTTCAGATGATCTCCAAAGATTTCTTTTGTCTACGAATTCCTACTGTTTCCAAATGGACAACCAGTAGCTTTATGAAACAAGAATCAAACAGGTTCTATAGAAAAAAACTGATTGGCCAACCAAGAACAACATGATGATGATAGAAATTGTTCATGAACATTTTTCTGTTAAAAATGGTACCTTGACAGATGATGAATTTGTTTATTATGTCTGCAATTGCCATCAGCCTTAGTTTATATGTTGATGGCCTGCTTCATACATCTTCGCTATTCGTTTATTTAACATATCAACTTTTGACCTTTCTGACCTTCAGCCTGCCCAGTGAAACTATATCCTTAAAGCACATATTTTGGTGGGTTTTTTTAGTTTAAACACATTATAATCAATACACTTTTACCTTCACTACAGAGCATTTGTATTTTAAATTCCACTTAAAATGTACTTGGCATCCTACAACTAATCTCAGAGAAATGGCTGGTGTAGATTGCTTCAGGCAATAACAGCTTTAGCTGCTAGTGCTAAATTGATCTTCAATTGTGAATCAAACCCTTTAAGAAGGCAGCTTAATCCTTTGTAGTGATATGAAATAGAAACTAACTTGAGATAGATCTCAACAGCTAACACTAAAGACCATCTTGCCTGTATGTAGTTGAAAAAATATTTTCAGCTTAGAAAAACATGGATCAAATTCTCACAGTGGCCAAAATATAAAAAGTTCATATGTCATTTCAGTTAACGGTGAGTTCTTTCAGTCCATAGCTTAATAGAGTTCATGAACTTCACTAAAAAGTAGTATTCTTTAGATAAGCAAAATAGCAGTGATGTTTTAATATTCTTGTAGACCAGGAACTAGTTAAGTTAGTATTCTTGCACGTACTGAAGGTCAACGGAAAAATTTATCTGTGAAATTAATTAATCTTAACGATGAAATCAGTTAATTATATTTAATTAACTGATATTTCTGTCTGAGCAGAAGCCCCAGTTAATTATGTATTTCTCACTGTTAGTGACCAGGTCTTTGCCAAGTTATTCATCCTACTTTGTTCTCACATATAATGCTTCCAAAAGATGTAAACTGCACATTGTTGAATAAATCTTGCTATATTTCACTAGAGTAATTAACTGTACACAAATATATATTTTACTAACTATTTAAACATCCTTTCCTTCTGTCCATCCATCCGTTTTATTTTTCGTATTGCCTTACAAACACTGTATTAATGCAAATATTCACAGTTGCACCTTGTTCCTCCTTTTTAGGACAGCAGTTTTCTGTCAGATTTCTCATTTTTTACTAGGTTTCTTCATCTCAGTTATTTCTTGTCTAGCGGACACAATAACTGCTAGTACTCTGACAAACCCACCAATATTAAACAAGAATAAACATCCCAGCTACTAGATAATGGAGAATCACAGGTTTTGGTTTGCTCTGACTCTGATGGTTGATAAAACAGTAATATGAACATTTAAATATGACACCTGACCATCTAAGTTGACATCTCACTGATGATACAGATACATTGGACAGCTACATTGGACAGACATACAGATAAATTGGACAGTAACACCTTTTCCACCTGTTGTTTTGAAATTTGCAAACTCAGGCAAATATCACAACACCTTTACATTAATGTCAAGGATTTATTCAGTCATAACTTTACATTTACTTACAAATAGAAGACAAAAAATTGGAGCAATCACAGGACATATTATCACCATCCATAGAATACCTCAGGTAGTTTCCTAGTTCTCTGTTCAACAAAGTAAAAATTCAGTTAATTGATTCTTTGTAAGCTAGAGAACAAATTTGCATGGGAACTGCACAGCTTCCTTTATGACTAAGAAAACTGCTCTTGCACCCAGATGACTTGTCTCCACTGCTTGATCCTGCCAAGGAAAATCAGATACTTAAAAGACAACTGATTAGGGTAACAAACAATAGTGAAAATAACTAAATCTGCTCCTAAAAAAAGCAGTCACACGGGCAGAATTGCAGCCTCCAATCAAAAGAAAAATTAAATGTATAGCTGTAGAATGCACCATCTAGCGCAACATAGAGATGATTTAGCTGGTTCCAAATAAACTTACGAATTGTCTAGCATGGAACTTTGGCTTTCTTAGGCAAACATATTCTACTGAGGTAAATTAGCTATGTGTTGTCATGGCTAGGCTGTGTTTAGTACCCAGGTAACTCATCATCACAACAAACTGCAGTGCCTGTATATGAACATGGAGACGAGGTTAGTTTTTTAATAATCCATTTCCTTCACGCGTTCTTAATAGAACATCAGCACCACCTGAAATGGACCACTAGGGAAGAACTTTCCATTGTATGGAAGAAGCTCTTGGATGGACCCCTTCAGGTGATGTTGAGTATGCATGGAAAACAGAAACTATTTAAACATACTGTGCTGCTATTTGTCAGACCAAAAAGGAAATACAACACATAGTTTTATTGGCCTTGTTTAGGTACAGCAGCCTGGTGCATCAAGTCTGAAGGTGTATTTCCCTCCCAACATCTGCTCGTTAGTACAGTCTCTGTCCTCTACCTGGTTCTCTGCTGTTTGTCACAAGGCTTGAAGTTCATTAGCTTCTGGAGACCTTCAGCTGTCAGGCAGATTTGACTGCAACAGACCAACAGGTTGAAAACTGTTAGGAAAAGAAAAGGAAAGGACTGGGCATCCAGGCAGACATCAGAATCACACAGCATCGTGCCAGGAGGAAAGCGGGCCCGGATTCAACTGATGCCGTAGGAAATGCAGACAGGTATCTTTTGTGGATGAATTACAAAATCATGAAAGCTATGGTTCCCTGGATTTGAAGTAGCTGATGTATCTGCAGTGTCTGTTTAGATCTTCTGTCTTGGTTTTTGTGCATTAACTGTGAAAATTGAAAAAGTTAAATGGGCCCATTTTGCATACATAAATGTACACCTCGTAAATGTTTGCCACATATCTCCATATAAAGCATGCAGTTTATATCATGCAAATACATTTTAAATGCATTTTTATTGTTGTACTGTTTAATCTCTTTTTGATTGGAATATTTTTTCTGTTTCTTTCAACGTAATAAAGTATTATTAAACAACTTTAACAATTTCTACCAGTGGCTTTTACTCTGACTTGTCAAGTTAGATTTTTTCAGTATGAGGCTTGGGAATTTGTCTCATAGGTTCTTTTTTGCAGCCACAGCAACTGCAACTAACTCGTTTGCATCCTAGTGCTACAGCAGCTTGCCTGCTGTAGCTGTGGCTGGCATGAAGATCCCCAAAGCTGAAGGTAAGCTATAGGACTTGGTTTCCTGGTTTGAAGTTAAACAGGACCAATTTTCTTTTCAGTAGTTTTACTTTTCAGTTAAGTCTCTTCTAACTAACTGCACTTTCTGAAATTAATGGCATATTTTTCAGACAGTGTCTACTTTCAGAGTGATAAAGCCTGGTGTTTATAGTTAATACCAAGGAACGGAATGCAGAGAGGCTCTTGCTTATACTTCCTGTTATAACAACCAAGATGGCTAACTGTTCTGTGCTGCATTGGAAGGTTGGAAGCAGAAGAGTGTTAAGGGGTCACACCTGTGGGGAGGAGTGGACAGGACAGGTGACTCCAAACTGACCAATGAGGTATTCCATCCCATCTGCATCATGCTCAGTAAAAAAGTCAAGGGATCAAAGGGGTTGACCTCTTTCTTCAATGGCTAGTGTTTGAAGGGAATTCTGTCTGTTTGTTTGCCTTTGATCCTGATTTGTGTGTTCCTGAACCCAGTCCCCATCTGTCGCTATGTCTACCATGGGACTTTCCCAGAGCCTGCCAGTGACATGGCCGTCACCCTGGGAGCTTGATACCAGTTTTGTATATATTATATATATTTCATTATTTTGTTTTGATATTATTATCTTTTCTTTTTATTATTAATACTTCATTAAAGTAGTTCTAGTTTTCTTTTCAGCCCTTAAGTCCCTTACTTTCTCTCCCTTCTCTTCTGGGGAGGGGGAGAGAGAGAGAGAGAGAGAGAGAGAGAGATATTAAACGAAAGCATCTGTCATTCATTTAGTAGCCAGCCCAGCCCAAACTGCAACACTTGGGAATGCTGAACTGGAAGACATAGCCCCGCATACCTACTTTCATGTTAGCTGAGATGTTGAGTTTTATTGTGAGATTGTGGATGTACAGCAATTTTTGCAGGTGTAAGTATTAAGCTATAACTCAGTTTAGTGTAACTGAATACAGCCTATAGCTACAATGTAATCTGCTCTGAACATTATGCAGTAAACTAACACTTGAGAAAAATAACAGGTTTTTAATTGGAATGTGTGGGTAGGGCTTTTTATAGGAGGAAGTAACTTTTTGAATGTGCACATATAGATCTTTCAGCACAGGGAGATCTAGACGTAGTACTGAAGTGTTAGTACTTGCAAGATCATCAGGCTGGTCCCATGAAAATCATCAAATTGGCACAAATGTTGGAATAACAGGTGATGGACTTGTTACAGGTATGAATTTCTAGTGGTCAGCCAAGCCGTGTTTTCAAGTTTTCCTCTGCAACAATGAAGATTAGAAATGTGACCTTTAAAAGTTGATAAGTTTTTAAAGAGTGGAGGTCGCCTGGCACAATTCTAGAACTAACATAACACAGCATCATTACAGTGCAGACTCGGACAAGTGGTTGGGAAAGCAGCTCTCTTTATGGAAGAAACTGTCAAGGGATTTTGTTGTTGTGAAATCATGGTAGTACGTGGCAGAGGCAGGAAAGGTGTGTGAGTGACTAAGAGGCAGGCAGAGAGGATTGTCTGGAGGGCCTGAGAGAAGACTATGTGTCCTCAGAAGCCATATGGTGACCATAAGCAAAGTTACCAACTCTGAGTTTGTCTCAAGACTGTGCTTTTCTAAATGCTCTGTGTTAGAAACTGGGTGAAAATGTTTAGCTTTCACTGTTTAATAAAAAATTACCTAGTGCTTGCAGTCAAGGAGACAGGATTGCAGTGCAAGTAGAGACTGCCATTGTAACTTGTTGGGAACCCACAGCCATGAATGAATGTGCAGTGGTCTTCTTGCCATGACAGCTGGCCACAAAAGTCATACAATCATAGAACCACAGAATGGTTTGTGTTGGAAAGGATCTTTAAAGATCAACTAGACTACCCCCTCACTATGGGCAGGGATATCATAGAATCATAGAACAAATCATAGAAATGTTTAGGTTGGAAGGGACCTTAAAGATCATCTAGTTCCAACCACCCTGCCATGGGCAAGGACACCACTTACTACACCAGATCGCTCAAGGCCTCATCCAACCTGGCCTTGAACACTTCCAGGGATGGGGTATGCACAACTTCCCTGGGCAACCTGCTCCAGTGCCTCACCACCCTCATAGTGAGTATATTTTCAACAAGATCAGATTGCTCAAAGCTTTGTCCAACCTGACCAACACTTGCAGTTATGGGGCATCCACAACTTCTCGGGGCAAACTGTTCCACCCTCATTGTGAAAATAATTCTTCCTTATATCAAATCTAAGCCTACCTTCTTCCAGTTTAAAACCATTGCCTGTTGGTCTGTCATTACATGCCCTGCTAAAAAGTCTGTCGCAATCTTTCTTATAAGCCCCCTTTAAGTACTGAAATGTTGCAATAAGGTCTCCCCGGAGCCTTCTCTTCTCCAGGCCTAACAACCCCAGCTGTCTCTGCTTGTCCTCACAGCAGAGGTGTTCCATCCCTCTGGTCATTTTTGTGGCCTTCCTCTGGACCTGTTCTAACAGGTCCACATCTTTCTTGTAGGGGGGACGCAGAACTGGACGCAGTACTCCAGGTGGGGTCTTACCAAAGCAGAGGGGCAGAATCACCTGTCTCAACCTGCTGGCCATGCTGCTTTTGATGCAGCCCAGTATACAATCGGCTTTCTGGGATTCATGTGCACATTGCCAGCTCATGTCCAGTTTTTCATCCACCACCACACCCAACTCCTTCTCCACAGGGCTGCTCTCAATCCATTCACTCCCAGATAAGGCCAGGAAGACCCTGGCTACGCACCTGCGTTGCCTACTCAAGATGAAACCCAGGGTGCTGTACCTTTGCTGTCTAGCCCTGAGCCTCATTTTTATGACTTATGATGCGTCAGCCACCTCCTGTGGAGCCCCTGCAGCTCCCTGCTGCTGCTGGGGCGGGGGGCGCTGGGATGTGTGGGGAGAGGAGCCCGGCCTGAGAAGCCTCGTGGGCCCAGAGGGAGGGTTGCCTGCCAGGAGCCCGTTTGTGCCCATGGGCCAGGGGGACAGGTACTCCTGAGAGGGCAAGAGAGTTCCCTGGCGGGGGTGGGTGCTGCCCGAGGGGCCGGTGGCCCTTCGCACTTGCACCTCTTTGAGGGTGGTGGTGGTGGCGGGTCAAGACAAGGGCGCACCCGAGGAGGGCAGTGAGTCCCCCTGTCCCAGGGGGATCCCGGCGGGAGGCAGTGCCTGGGCACGAAGCCTGCGTGCGTCCGCAGCAGAGACCGCGGCGTGATCAGGGAGCCGCCAGGGCCAGGCGTCCCCCTGCCCGCGAGGCCGCGGCCGGGGCTCAGAGGCTGGGTGGGGCCGGGCGGCCATTTCGCTGCCGCCTCCATCACACCCGCGGCCGCAAGCCCCAAACCAGGCCGCCGTTGCCAGGGTGACCGGCCCCTGGCGCCCCCGCCCTCCCCCCGCGCGCCCAGCCACGCCCCCCGCNGCCCGGCCGGTGTCAGGGGCCTCCGCGCCGCCGCTGGGAGGGGCGCTGGGGGGGCCCGGCCGTGGGCTTCTCCTCCCGCCGCTGCCGCCGCGGGCTCTGCCGCCTCGTGCCGGTCGGTGGATGGATGGATGGATGGATGGATGGATGGATGGATGGATGGTGGGAGGGACGAGTGGTGGCGGCGGCCTGAGGGGGAGCCGCGGCCTGAGGGGGAGCCGCGGCCTGAGGGGGAGCCGCGGCCTGAGGGGCCGGGCACACGCACACCCTCCGCTCCCCACCTCACCCCACCCGCTCCCGGCTCCTCGCAGTGCCGCGGCTGGTGCCGTTTCCGCAGCCGGGCCGCGAGCTCTGCCATTGCAGCCAGCGGGAAAGTGAAAGTCGCCGGCGGGTGTAGGAACATGGCCGTATTTCCTGCGTTGCTTTCTGGCATGCCTGGGGTCCCCGCTTGTACGGATTTGGCTAGGTGGGGTTTTAATTCAATGCACCCACACACACCCCCAAATATTAGAGAGGAGAGAAATCTCGCGTCTGTCTTGCACTTTAGTTTGTTTGCTAAGGGAGGTTGTTAATTTAGGCGGGAAATAACCAGTGGAACTTGTAAAGCTTTTGTGGAGTGACTACAAACAAAGGGCAAGAACGCGTATTGGGTTGATATAAATGGCTTGATTAGTCTGTGAGATATTCATTTCCTCGCTGTGAAGGTAATAATTCCTCTCACTTGAATTTCTGCTCTGGAGAGATCCTCCTACTGTGAAGATTGTTCTGCAATGTATTCTGGCCACCACAGCTTCATAACTTGTTTGCTTGCCTTCTTGTATGTTTAAGTAGTCGTTAATGTGGTATTTGAGTACTTCACAGATGTTGTTCAGTCCTTACAACGCTCACTGAACAAAAAGGTGACTTGTGTACTTTCAGTACAAGAGTAATTGAACAGAAAAAATAATCGCATGCCCAAGATGATATAAGGAGCCTTTGGTAGAATTGGAAACTGAGCCTGTATTACTAATCCAGAGTCTTTAGCTATGTCTAAAAATGAAAGTACATGGTCTGTTTCTAAAACTCCTCATTCTGCATCTGCTGTGTGAATTGTAGTTATTTTTGAGTTATATGTGGGTGGATGGAGGAAAGGTGCATGCAATTTGGAAGAATGGTTTCTGTAGGATCAGAATTACTTTAGAATGCATTTCTTCAAAATCGACCCAGCTTATACTCAAAACAGTGTAATACCAAAGGATAATTATGATCCTGCAAAAACAGGGTTAAAAAAGCAGTTTATTGTCTGTTTTAAAGGAGGAAGGCTCTGGTTAGAATGAGTATTGACTAAGGACTATGTTTACTGTTGGATACAGGCAGTGACACACACTTCAGTGACTTCAGAAATTCATACAGATGTAAGCACAGCTGCTAAATTGAGCTAAGCATGCCTTGTGACAGGGGGGTGAAAACAGCGTTGGTGATGGTTTTAGGAATGTAGGCTTTTATTGGTTCATCTGATGTACTTTTCTATTATATTTATTTAGAATCTATTTTAAGAGTCCATGTATGTGGATGTTCAAGAGAACACAGGTATTTGTGCTTAATTTTAGGTTCACGGTGGCAACTCCAGGGACAGAGCTACCTTATAATCAGGTGATAGGTATGCACAGAGCTGTCCAGCAAACTGGCAGAGCTGGAGTTTCTTTCCTTTTCCTGCTTTATGGTGTGCTAGAGCACACCAAGATGCTGTGTCTACAAAGGAGAGTGGCAGAAGGCCAAGTATAATCCTCCTTCATCAAAGCTGATATTCAGAATCTGTACGGTTTGAACACCAGGTCTGAAATAAAGACCGGGATTTTATCTTTGAAATGTCTCATTGGTAGAGTGTTGCTATCACTGGCATTAAAAAAAAAAAAAAAACCACCACAGGTTTGTGACACTAGTACTCACTGATCAATGCATTATTGTCATTGAATATGAATGAAGTGGTGCCAGTAACGTGCAACAGGGGGAGGATTCTTTCGTCTGTTTTTGAAAGGGTAGGACTGGTTTTCCATTATTTTCATGCCTTAGTTATGTTGCAACTTTGATTAATTTCAACCACAGAAAATAATTTTACCAGTTAATTCAGTTCCAGATTCTATGAACATTTAAATACATGTAACAGTAGCATGTTTTGATCACCAGTTCCACTTCTTTCCACTGTTTTATAGTATTGATTTGGATAGTTTTGATGGGCTTTCTACATACACTGATTTCAGATATATATAATAAAATATTATTCAATATATGCATTATACATATATGAATATATTATTTTATAATGTGTATAAAGATGTTCATATAGTATGCAATTCGTACTGAAATTTAATTTTTTAAAAATGTCTCATTGATAGATACATACTTGTATAGACCAGGTTTTATTTGGTTTATGTATGTGATCTATTATATACATGAGAAAACTGCACATAATCTGTTTATGCATGTACACATGGATGCCATGGAATATGGCATGTTTTAATGATATTTTATGAAATAAATTTCTAAACGCCACTTTCAGCCTCTAGAAGGTTTTCCGTTGCAAACCAAACTCCAGATCAAAATTTAAAGAATTGAAAAAATTCCTGTTAATTTCTCGTGTACTGAACACTTTTGAAATTTTGAGTTTGTATATATATAAGTGTGTGTGTGTATGAGTCAAATCTGAAGTAAGGCATAAAATCAAATTAAATTCATGGTTAAAGAAAACTTTAGGGTTTTAAACCCTGAGTATAGAATACAAAGTTACTCTTAAATTATTCTCCTATTAAATAATTTAATTTTGTAGAGCATTTTCCACAAGCCATTGGAAACCCTTTAACATTCAAAATGTGCTGCTTGTGAGGAGCCTGCCATTAAATGCATTAATTTAAATAATAGATCAATGCTAAATATAAAAGCAGAGGAGAAGGCAAGACAAAATGTTTTTGGCAGAGAATAGAAAATGGAGATGCAATAAAACTGTTACTATGTTAGAACCCAAAAAGGACACACTTGCAGAAATGATGGTGAGGTAGCATAGACCAGGGGTTTCCAAACCTAGTTAATGGCTGTATGATCATCATCAGTAATTTCTGGCATCCAGGGTCACATGCTTTTCTAACCATGCAAAAACAGCGCCTCATCTGTGGCTCTTCTCCCAGCTTTCCTATTGCATGTTTCTGTCTTCCAAGCTAGGATTGCAGGCCAGTGCTCACACGTAACCTGGCCCATCCATTCATGCACCCACAGAAGTTTAATTTCAGACTTCAGCAACGTCCTTTCTCCTGGACACACCCAAATCATGAACCTTCACTTGCAGCAAAGACAAAGCGGAACCTTGGTTTCCCCTATGTGATGCTATCTCCCTAATCCTGTTCTTCCTAATTCACTCTGTCTTTGTCTGCTTCCTGTATCCTGAACTAGAAGTGTAGGTCTGCCTGGGGGCAGCAGAGGTGTTCATTATTGTTGAATGCAGGCGGTGGCTGCTGTGGTTCCTCACTGTAGTTACACCGTTTTACAACATCTACGAGGTGGTTACTGTGCTGCTGATATAAAAGCAGTGAGACCCAGAAGCTGTGGCTCAGTTCAGTATTGAAGATACCATGGAAGCAGACATGAGTGGCATGTGCACTACAATCTGGCCACCTCTGTTAGAAAGAAACAAGGAAAGTCAGTAGCAGACAAGTGTGGAGAGGCGAGAGTCTAATTCTAATCAGAGACTAAAAAGCAGAGATCGCCTTTTTGTACCACATAAGCTAAATCAATGCAGAAGTCTAGATAGATTCCTGTATTTCAGTCTGTTTTGCTTCAGTTGAGCTTAAGTCAATTCCTCAGGAAAAAAGACAACGCCATGAGCCAACCTTAATTTAAAATAAATTATTTAGCATGGGATTTTCCAAATTAATGTATGGGCAAGTATAAGCTAAATTGGCCTAACTTTCTTGTACAAGCAAGCCCTGAGCTACGTGACTGGAAATCAGGAGTGACTTCACTGCTCTACCTTAGGTATAATGTAAGTGGAGTTGGCACAACAGGTGAAAGCTTCAGTTGTTGAATCTGGCCCATAAGTAGTTAAAAACAAATAAGATGAGGTTTGAGTGGAGCTTTTGAACAAATGGGAACCAACTGCATTAACAGGAACGTAAGAGTCATGTAATTACATTCTTTGCTTGCGTGTGAGAAACCAGTCAGCACTAGGTTGGAAATACTGGAGCCTGAAGCAGAGACACTTTTGGAGCCCCTTAGAAAAGGAATTACAGTAGGCGAACTGATGAGAGGAAGTGCTAGGTTTAGAAAAATAATTTAAAAATGTGTGGTTGTTTCGTGATGCTCTCTAACACAGAAGTGCATAAGCTAGTGCAAGTATGTGTGTGTTTGTGGATTGTATCTTTGGGTATCTGCTTATCTTAAAATCTTTTAACCTGTAAAAATCCAGTTGGTCATTTGCTCACATTACCAAATGACTTCAAACACCTTCGCTTCCAAAATCCTCCTCCTTTCTGTAGAAGACTATATAGTCTTCCTCTGTTCCTCCACTAAAAACTGGGTAGCACACTATAATTTCACACAATTCTTTACTTCTGGAAAATAACCTATTCTTCCAGAAGAGAACCCTATTGGCTCTCTGAGCCAATAAGTATTTGTAATATATTTTACAATTTATGATGATAACATGTCTTTCACTTTAGCAAGGAAGTATATTTTGGGTTAGGCACTGTCTATTCTAGTGATTCTCTTAATTTCTTGCCGATTGCACAGATTCAAAATAGCAAACAAAAATTAAATAAAGTACAGCTGGCAGTATTCGTAGGTTCCCTCATTTGCAAAGTACATTTCAAGCTATGGGTGGGGTTTTCTTATTTGCTACTTCCATTTGCGGTCTCTTAAACTTGGTTGGAAAAGAATTTACTGGTAAGGGAATTCTGTGAGAAAGAGGTTAGTCTTGCATGGAACCACCACAGATATCAGTCTTTTTGCTTTATGAATTGTTGTACAATGTGTTTGAAAGATGAGATTGGTTTCTTCTAATTAAGAAAAAAGAAATAGAATATATGAAGCTACATACTTTAATATTTTCCCTTTTTAGAATATAGATTTTTTTTATATCACTGCATGAGATTGAGAATCAGCAGATATTGAGATTAGTGCCTTTGCTTTGGTTTTTTTTTCTGCTAGGTAACAGGGTGTCGTGGTTTGGCCTCAGCTGGCACAAAGAACCACGCGGCCGCTCACCCAACCCTCGCAGCGGCGAGGGAAAATTGGAATAAAAAGGCAAAAACTCGTGGGTTGAGATAAAGGCAATTTAACAGAACAACAAAGAAAAACAGGCAAACAACAACAATAACACTGGCAGAGGAATGTACAAATAGGGGTACCGTACCGCCGCGCACCGACCGGACCCCGACCGCCCCCGCCGGCTCCCAAACAGGGACTTCCTTCCTCTCCCTCCTCCCCGGCCAGCTCCCCCCTAAAGACTGGGCATGGCTTACATGGTGTGGAATATACCTGTGCTGTGCCAGATATTAACCCTGTCCCTGCCGGAACCAGGACACAGGGCTAATGTATCATAATGAGGCTTTGATAGCCTCAGCTCCAATGGGCTGCAACTCTCGCTATTTCATTTTTATTTATTTTTTAAAATAAATAAATAAAAAGATAAATAAAGTAAAACAGCAGAGGCTGCCTTTTGAGGATCTCCTTTTAGGTCTTGTTTTGGATAAATGTATTTCTGGATGTTTCTAAATTCAGAAGTAATGCAGATTTAGCTGGACATAAGGGTGATTTAAAACTTTTTTACCACACTTTCTTGAAGCTTTGGAGGAATATACCCTTGAAAACAAATAACTATCCTAAAGTATTTGAGGTGACACATGTTGGGCCTGTACTAGGACAGAAATTTTAAGAGTTGGCCTGTGTGTTATTGGTAATCTGAGTTACTGTTTTCACAAATAAAACATGATACTTAGAAATACTTGATTCTAATATAAAATTCTCCAGGTAGAAGAACAATAATAGAAAATAATGTTTATATTTTTCATGCAGTTTTTGCAGCAGTAATAGCAGAAGTCATAAGGAGGTGTTAGAGTTGAGAGATCTAGTGATAAATGAGGAGGTGAGGTATTAATTTCAAAAGTTATCCAGTATAGGAGAATTTGATATCTGTGATAAAACATTACATCTGTCAGAAGGAATTCTAGAAAAGGTACTATAGTATGTGTGTTTGAGCTCCGCAACATCCCTTATAGGGTCTTCTGTGGAGCTTGCAAGAGATACCTCAAATTTAGAGGAAATTCTACAGAGTGGTCACATGTAGTGTAATGTCTTCATTGCAACTGAATCTTTGGGCCCTCCAGAAGATGATGTCAATTTAAGATAATAAAATTCATGACACTGTTGTGACAGCATTGTATAGGTGAATTACTTCAGCCTTACATCTCGGAAGACCTGAATGAAGGCAAGCCAATGTATCTTTTTACTTTGGTGAAGTTTAGCTGTTCTGTTTATTATACAGATGTCCTTGAATATTATGCATATTTCATCATAAGTGTGTTTGGGACTGAACTCTGCTTTCCTCAATTAGTCTTTTAAGTTCAATTTTGAAATCCTGAAAAAATACTTAAATTTGGTGTTGGTCTTATCCATGCTGAGCAACTTTAACACTATTGGTATGATGGTAGGACCAAGTTTTACATATGTATTTATTTAATTGTATGCGAGCCACCATTTTAAAGCTAGTACATTGTCAAATACTCAGTTTTGTTATTGAAGAAAACTTGAAAGAAATAACAGCAACAACAAAAAACCTAAAAGAAAAAATCAGCTGCCATGTCATGCAGAAGATAGCCCAAATCTTTTTCCAATTTAATTTAATACCTTGTAGTTAATACTTGAGTTAGCAGTAATGCCCACGAGCTCCACATATGAATTAAGGCTCTAACATGTTTAGGCAAGTGTAATGGTCTTTTCTGCATGTGGCTTACAACTGAATTACAAAAGATAAATGTTCTACATTAGTCACATGCAGGGGGAATGAGAACTATGAGAGAGTCTTAAGACATATGTGGACACTGTAGCAAAGGAGAAATGAAAATTTCCACATAAAATGTGAGAAAGGGCAGAAAGTATCTCGTAATGCCTTTTACGTTAAGTTTTTTTAAGGGCAGCATATGAGAAAACATGCTGCAGGTCAGTAAATTGAGCCACATGGTGAAGACCATAAAATCACTAGCATGAAAAAAAGCCCAGATTCTGCGTAATGATAATGTATAAGATATGATATATAAAACTGAGACATTAATTTAGTCTCTAGATATAGACAGTTTATCCTGTGACTGCGGTTTCAACTCTTCATAGCTTTATGTTTCATGTAGCGGTTACATTATTATTTTAAGACAAAAATGATATGTGGAATGCCAGCAAATTTATTTAGTAGACTTGGTGAAACTATTTACAACAAGTTTTTACTTAAAAAAATATTATTGTATTAAAATGGCCTTAAAGTTATTAAATGACCTGTGCATTTAAGGTAGATTGAATTATTTTAAATTACAATTTCTCCACTGAATAAATTTCCTTTACCTTTGGGCAAATGAAAAAGAAAACCAAGACTTTAAAAAAATGTGAAAGGTTTTTTTTTATGTTGTTTGTGTCATTAGTAGCATTTTAAGGAAATTATATTACCTAGGTAGCTATTTAGACTAACAACTACTCACAACAGCTGATCTCTGATTCAAATGCCATTCTGATATCCTTCACAAACTAACACTAAGATATTTAAATGCCTAAAATATTGAAATCTTACAACTCAAGTAAGAATGACAATGAAATTCCCATCAAATTACATTTTTACATCTTGAGATTCCTTAAGTCTATCTGACTTTCCTAACCTGAGTGTACAATGTACTTTTAATTTAATTTTTGGTTTTTAATGTTTATTCTTTTGGCATGAAATAATGCATTTGAACTAGGAAGAGGTAAAATAATTGCTAAGGGGATTGGTAGCATTTCTGATGTCTATCATTTTTGACTAAGGCTGCATTAACTCCCCAAGGAATTTTACCTGATCGTTCCTCTACACAACAACAGTCTCTATCTGCATAAAAACAGTAACGTAGCCACTTCAGCGTCTAAGCTTTAGCTTGCATTTAGACGTGCTTGCAATTTCCTCTATACTGGGTCAATATTGCTGCAAAGCTGGTCTTACAGATAGAATTCTGAGAATTTTTTTTTCAAAAAACAAGGGTAGAAATGAGAGAATACAGTAAGAATTGTAGCATTATACATGACTTTTTTAATTACTTCCCATATTTGTGCCTTTTTATTAACCAGACAGTATAAGTCCACCTGTCTACCTGGAATTATTCAGTCATTTATTAACACCCATTGCTGGAAAGGGCCGTGAATATCTGTACAGAAGAACTATATAGGCTCTCTTCTGTGGTGTCTGTTGTCTTCAAGCTGTAGCAACTTGAATATCTTGTCTGATTAAAAGTCCAAGATGTCTCTTTAAATCTCATGTTCAGATGCCATATCCAAGAGCATTTAGAATATGACTGAATGTGCTTAAACTGAAAAAGTTGAAGCATTCTTCTGTTGAAATGTCCATTTTTATTCAGTGTGCATCTATTAATTGAAATAGTCTTCACTGCTAAGATTGTGCTGTTTTCTTTACCAGATTATACCATGAGTTTTATTGTTCTGATCAGATGAAAACTGGAAATTTTCTAAAGGAGTTTTTAACACTGTTTTAATTTCTAAAAGATTTTCTCTATTCTTTTATATTTTTCTCACATAATTCCTGCTGAGTTAATGTGGAAGCACTTGGATCATACTGGGTTTTGTATTAAACAAAAGTAGATTGAACTCATATTATTATTTGCCATCTAAAAATACTGATATTCAAAGGAGGCAAATACATTGTTTTTAATGTGTCTGCAAATTCCACTGTGTATGTGTATGTAGGAACAATGTGGGGATGGCAGGGGAGTGGCTGTGCTTCTACCTTTACCCTTTATTGTTTTTTTTATGCTCTTCTTCATCTGAGCCTTGAAAAACAAGGCACATCTGCAGTCATTCTTAGCAGTCTCAGTAAGATCAAGTAAGTCCTATTTGCTTATTTACATTAAGAGTTTTGCTTATTTGATTAAGGTGGTTAGGGCATCATTCCTCTTGTTTATGTGTATGATAGGAGCAGTTAGTTCCCCTCATTGGTGATCACAAGGGCAGCTTTGCCTTTTTGGGAGGGGACTCCTTTCCAGGTCAATACTTATTTTCTCCCTTTTTTTCCCTGGAGGATGTAATCTCAGAATATTTATCTGACATTAGAAGTTGGAGGAGGCCAAACAACTGTACTCAGGCTCACAGGATAAAAGGTGAATTCCAGTTTCTGTCTGAAGCTTTTCAAGTCCTCTTGCATTTTAGTTCCTACCTATTCGTGTGACTCCCTTTAGTCCCTATGCAGGACAGATACCTTGCTGGAATCACACAGGAACTAGTATAAACCCAAACACTGTCACTTCCTTGAGGCAACAGCATCCTAAGGACCTCAGATAAGCCACTTACTGCAGTAAGGAAATTCATCAGCCATCAAACGAGCAGTACATTAGCCTTCTGATACGATAACGAGTGATGATGGTTTAGCCTACAGCACTGCTGTCAGTATTGCAAGTATAACCAAAGCACCAATGTTGCCACCAATGACAGATCTGATGATGGTAGTGTCACTGACAGCTGCATGTCTTAATGCATGTTCTGTGTGTGAAAAAAGCCGGAGGAGAAAAGTAGGTGAGTGTGATTCTGAATTCTATGCCTCCTGGATGCAAGATATTTTGCCAAGAAGTTAAAACAAAACCTAATCCTGACCAATCAGTTCATAGTGCTCCCAATATAATTTTTGCCTTGACCCCTATCCTGAATTCCTAATAATGCCTGATGAGTTTTGACCAGAGGATACTCCTCAGTTTTTTGAGGCATCCTTTGTACTTGTTTCTCTACGGTTGGTGCATACTGTGAAAAAAACAATGGTCTGATTTAAGCAATGTGAAATTACTAATTTTAATAATTTAGATCAGAAGAACAAAAAGCTTAATTTTGTCTACTTGGTTTTAATTTTTCTTGACACTTGTAGCTTTTCCTCAATAGATCATTCTTATCTCATTTATGCATCAAAACAAACTTGCAAATAAATACACTGTTTGTCTTGTATTTGTTTAGGAAGTGTGAATAGCTTAGTTTTAAAGAAGCAATGCACTCTTCTCAGGGCCACGAACTTCCCCAAATTTGGCACTGCCCCGTGATGAGGTGTACTTTCCTTGCATTTGCTGTGTGTCATGGGTTTGGGCCGGATTGGCCCAAGCAAGCTGAGCGACAGATGTTCCCTCTCTCCTGCCGAGCAGGAGAGAGAGAAGAAGAGAGACTAGTTTAGTAAGAACTAAACTACTTTAATGAAATATAAAGAATAAAATAACAAAAGAAAATAATGAAATATATACAAAACCGTATCAAGCTCCCAGGATGACAATCACGTCACCAGCAGGCACTGGGAAGTCCCAGACTGGACTCGGCGATGGAAGGGAACTGGATCCAGGAATACATGGGTCAGGATCAAAGGCAGACGAACCGATGGAGTCCTCCTCGGACGCCGGCCATTGAAGAAGGAAAGCAAGAGTCCCAGCAAGAGCAAAAGCCCAAGCAAGTTGGAGAAGAAGGTGAAGCCGTAAAACGGGAAACGGATAAAACCGGAACAACAGAACAACGGAACGGAACGCTGAGCCTTTGATCCCTCGGCTTTTATACTGAGCATGATGCAGATGGGATGGAATACACTGTTTGGTCAGTTTTGGGTCACCTGTCCTGTCTGCTCCTCCCCACAGATGGGACCCCTCTACGCCTCTCTGCTTCCAACCTTCCAACAGCGCAAATAACAAGGTGTCTGGCCTTGGTTGTTATTGCAATAAGTCTAAGCAAGGGCCTCTCTGCATACCATGCCTTGGCATCAGCTATAAACATGGGTCTTATCACTCTGAGAAAGAGCAGTTTTCTGCACAATATGCTGTTAATTTCAGCAGTTAGAAGAGGCGTAGTTAGAAAGCAGAGTTACTGAACAAAATTGGTCCTGTTTTACCTCAAACCAGGACACTGTGGTGTACTTCTTCCTTATTGTTGGAGCAGGAGATGACTTCCTCTCTGAACGATTTGGAAAAAGAAGAGAGAGATGTTTACCCCATGCCTGCACCAACACGCCTCCCATGGAAGCCCTGTTTGTCATGACTGAGCCATTGGTAGAGGAAGAGGCACCATGGAGTCTCTCATTCTGTGACTTTCCTTCCAAGGTCTGCAGGGGCTAGGACCACTTTCTCAAACACACAGTAAGTGGAGATATGAATCTCTCATCTGTTTGTTTTTACTAATCTCCTTTAGTTGACAAGGATAAGCGCGTAAGTGAATGAAAGTAAATGCTAGAATTTCAGGGACCGCAACTCTTTTCTCACAATCCTATATAATTCTAATCCATGGATGTGGCTTTTTCTTCAGGCATAACTTCATTTTTTTTTCTCAGGTATTTTCAAAAGTCTCAGTTCTGATGTATTAATGCGGAACCGGTTCAAAAGCTATGTATTGTTTTGATTTTATCTCTGTCTTGGGACAGTCTGAATCATCAGTAACAGAGACTTAAGTTCAACCAAAATCCTGCAGCAGACACCACCTGCTTTGCCTCCTGTAGCTCAGAGAAAGAACCCTTACTATATACTTAGATAGGGAGTTGAATATTGTTCATATGCACCTGACACTAATCTTGCCTGGCATTTTTAAGATGGTGAAAAGCACATGCTGAATTACAGACATGAAATTTGACAGTAGAGATTCAAATAAGACTCTGGATCCTCAAGAATGGCTTCTGCCTTTGCATGTGCACTTATCCCCTCAGAATAGATTTAGCCTGTTACAGTAATGGGTGGGGCTTGTTACCCGCGGCAGAGCGTTTTACTTTCACCTCCCAGTCTGTAGTTAATCTTCATTTTCTGTGCCTTTGAAAATACCTCTTATGTCAGGCAATTACAGAGGTTCATATGCTTCATGTAAAGGCAATTACATAGGTTCATATGCTACATGCGAAGTAAAGTGCTCTAGAATTTGGAGAAAGAAGCTTNTTACTATTTTAGACTTCAGCTGACAGATCTGATATCTTCTGTCACTGATTCAGGAGATCATGATTTTCTCAAACATCCCTCCATTCAGTTTCAGATTGTTTTATGACTGCCAGCATTAAGAAGATGTACTGCCCTTATAATATCTGGCACCTGTGATTACAGGGGGCAAATCATTAGCAACACAGTATCTTTCCATGTGATATCTCTAGCTGTGGAAGTGAAATAGTAGCAAGTTTGAAGAGGTAGTGTATCCAAATGTATCCTTATCCAGAAGATTAGTTCTTCAAAGGCATTTTAAATCCAGAGATCTTTGCACTGTGTCTACCACTTGTTCAGTCAACTGGACTTTTAATGAATTATAAGGATGATGTTTCATCCTATCAAAGTAGAATTCAAAGCACTTCTGATGATTTCCAAGTTTTTGTCTCTACAGCTGAGAATGTCATGTACCTAATTGAACCCAAAAACAGCAATAGACTTGGTTTTCAGTTCTGACTTGTACCCCAGCCAGTGCTATGTCTTGATATTTGTAAACTTAATTAGCATTAAGTCTCAATTAGTTGTTCTACAAAACATCAAGTGTTATTGCATGCTGCGACCTGTCACCTATTTTAAATGCAACAGCGTGGTGGTTTTGCACCTTTGTATATATGGAAACTATAGGGCTGTACTCTTTCTCCTATGCTCGTTGGATGCATGAGGAACAGAGGTATTCATTAAATAAAGAAGGAACGTACTTCTGTTAGAAGAGTGGAATTACAGGCTGTCAGGTTATCATGCATACTATTTCATCTGCTCAATGGGATTCCACAGTGCAGGCTTTTACAGATATTATTTGCAAAAAGAAATACAGCTCTTCACCTTTGGAAAAAGAAACCATGAAACTGTGTACAGTGATGCCACAAGAATGATAAGCCAGAACACCTCTCCCTTTCTAACAGACAACAGTGCAGCAGGTTTCCTGAGGAGGCACATTATCATAACTGTAGGTGGTCTCAGAAAAAGTCCATCATCAAGCTGATATTTCATTGATAGCAAATTGCATTACAGATTTATTTGCCTCCCGTATTGAAATGTCCAGTGTTCCAGGAAATTTGAATTCAGCTTCATTACGAGGTGTCATACTATGGATTCAATTGTATGCATACACAATTTCTACTGTGATATGCAGCATAAGACAAAACCAATTATATCTAGAATTGTCTCAAGAGGACAGGAAGCTAACATAATTTTGCTTGGTTTCTTCAGCTTCTTATTCCACTCCTAGACCTACCAGCCACAGGGAATGAATGACAGTAGGAAATGAAGGTCAATTAACTGTACCCAAATCTGAAGCAATATTATCTGAAAGCCCATATGTTTGCTGCTTTGAATGTTTCTATCAAATTGCTACTTGCAGATAGAAGAAATTCTGTCCATATGTAAAAGGAAAAAAGTTCTTTTTTAAGACAATCTTAACCCTACCAATGAAGCAAATTCTTAATTTGGTACGTTCCACAAAACTTTTTACTTTAGTCCAAGGCTTGCCATTGTACACTGGATCATGTTGGATTTGCCTTACCTTCTGTTTGGTAAATTTCTTGTTGGTATTGGTACTGTCTTAGCCTTTTGTCATCCTCTGACATCAAAAAACTCTTAATAAATGGTTTTTGTGTCCTTAGTTACTAGAAAGAGATTTCACTCCTGCATATGGGAACTTAATACCAATTTTATGAATCTTACCATAAAATCTGGTGCTCAACAGAATTGCACTTGCAACAGTGAAAGTAGTTACTGTTGCATTATCCAGAAAGTAGTAAGCTTACAGCTTCTTCTGGCTGATGTTTTAATAAGACTCTCCACAAATACAATGTTGAGATCCCATCTCAAAAATATTTTTCTAAAGTTTCCTCAAACTTCTGTTTAAAACAATCCTTCTATCATAATAACCAATCAGTTCTTGAAAAACAGAAAAATTAATTTCATAGACATTTCAGTCATGGACAGAAAATCCTTTCAGACTGTCTTTTTGTCTGTCTCAGTAACCTCTCTGGTGCTTCATAGGGTCAACCTATCTTCTTATAAAGGCTATTCAAATAAATCATTGTATAATAAATATTACTCATGTGGTTGAACTCAGGAAGACTTCACTAAATGTTTTAGAATGGATTCTTCTTTGATATGCTGGATGTGAGGACTACCGGTATTTTTTTAATTGAAGGCTTAGAGCATGTCTCCAGGCAGAAGGCATTGCAAAATAATATAGCAGTAGCTATTCTGCAGGAGCTACTTCGCATAGACACATTTATTCTGTGTTATGAGAGCTTTTTTCCTGCTTAGCTTAATCCACATCAGTCTTAGCCTGAAATAAGAGGGTTTACACAGAAAGCGATTATGGAATATCAGTTATTTCCTCTGTGCATACAAACCTTCTATATACAGAGGTATGGAGAGATACTACAAGCAGTCTGCATGGAAACTTGGAAGGCTGAATTTAGCAATGGATTGAATGATTGATTCCCATTATTAAATACCAATTTTACAGGTAGCAGTGCCTGAATTTTGTGACAAGAATGCAGCTCTCTAGAATTTTCTCTAAAAGAAAAAAGGAGTCCAGTACTAGTAAAACTAAAGACTGGGGAAAATTTTCTAACTGGTAGAGTGGCTGAAACTGGATAACAATTCTGAAATTAGGACAAATTTGAGGATGTATTTTGAGTAGAGAATAATTATTTGAAAATAGTTTCAAAACCACTAGCAGCGAGAAGTTGTACTTCCCAAAGGTACGGCTTGGAGGCTATGGCATTTGAAAGCTGGGACATCTTTCTAGTAATGCGGATCTCTTTCCTGGCTGGTTGTTGGGAGGGATTTGCACCAGTCTCCTATTTCTCTTTTCAGTGCACGGAGACTACTGGAGGGGTGGGGAGGGTATTCTGTTATGAATCTCTTATTTGTGCTGTTGACATTTGTCTCTTAAGTATTAACTGTCAATTATTGTACAGGTTGCTGATTAGAAAACAGTTCATAATCCAAGTTTCTGTTGATACCTGTTTGTAACATAATGGAAAGCAACAGGAGATGTTAAAAAAACCTAGCACCAAGTACACACTAATGTGTTGGTAAGGATGCTTTCCAGGAAAAAGATTGCGTTCATCACCCTAGGAAGAGGCAAGAATTGAAGCCTGCCTCTTGCATTCAGAGCTACTATTCTAGCTACTGGATTTTGAATGTTAGCACTGCTACATGGTGTTGCCATTCCTTTTGTTTCCTTGTATGACAAATGCCAGATAATGCATCATTTCAGTCTGATCTAATGGGACATTCCGAGAGAGAAAGGGAAGAGAGTATTGACAACAAAACCAAAGATAAAAAATTTACTTCTGGGCTTTTTGTGGGTAGCAGAGTAGAACGCGGCAAGGTTTGTGGAGAGAGAAATGAATTAAAGATAGAGATTAGTGTTTGATGGGGTTTGGGGGTTTTTTTGTTTGGTTTTTTTGTTTGTTTGGTTGGTTTGGTTTTTTTTTTAAATGTTACACATTGTTATGTTGCCAGTGGATTCTGGATAGTGCGTGACATCTGAAGCTTGGATAACAGAAATCAAAGATTAGCCTTAGCAAGGCTCCTGTCTTCAGTGAACTTTTGTCTTCTTACATATGTAGGTGCAGTGTTTAAAATTTATTTCTGGTGCATTCTACTGTTTGAGTGGGATGAACCAGGCCATCTTATGTTTGAAATGGTAGCTTTTGTGCCTCTGCCTGGTACTTTGTTTAACATTGATTCTGAATTCCTTTCTACATGAGAAGATTCTTGCTTGAGGGAAACGGGTAGTAGAAAACAAAGAGGCAAAGGGTACAAGAAAGAAACATTTTTTCCTCTTTTTTCCTGTAATATTCTTTGCTTTCAATCTGAAGGTTTTTGCCTTGACTCAGTTAAATTATCTTCTGCTCTCCTGCTTCCATATAGAATTTAAAAGATTGTAAATAAGTAAGGATAACTTAAAGGTAATGATCAAGAAGAGAAGGTCTCTAGCAAGATGATTTCTATATATTTGTTTGATTTCTAAATGAGTAGTTTCCAGTGACAAAGGATCCTGTATGGAACCTAGGAAGGAATCTATCTTGGAGGATGATCCTCTAAACCATTTAGATGTCCTCACTAACTGTGGAGGCTCCCATTCACACTGTGATTTGTAGGCTGCCTTCTCTCTTTTCCACTGAAGAAAGATCTTACCAGGATTTAATTCTGGTCACATTCATGGAAAGGAAACTTAGGTTTTTCTTAGTTATGGATCCATGGCCTACTTCTCTTCCTGCTTTTTCCCGTTCTGTCTGTCAACCTTCCTGTTTGTTCTCTTCCCTCGTTTGCCATATTTAATGTTATTTTTGTCTAGTGCACTTGGTTTCCTGATAAAATTTGACAAATTTAATCCTTGTGTCATAATTTCTGAATAGTATCTTCTGAAGCTCTAATCAATTTCAAACAAACTTCACAGTGGACCAGAAGTCTCAAAGATAATTAGGTTTCCACAGCCTTCCTGGTAAGGCAGCAGTTAGGGGAAAGAGGCCCAAATTAGCACTTCCTTGATTTGTTGGACCTGAGCTCCAGCTCTCCAAGCATCACTGTGGAGAGCTTTCCTGCCCATAGTGAACCATGAACACTAGTTTTAATGGCCTGGGTCCACGTCCTTTTTTTTGACACTTTCCTGTACTAGAGGGGAAACTAGCGCAGATTCATCCTGGTCACAAAAATCTCAAAAACCTTGTGTCCATCCTTTCCTAGTAACTGGTGGGGCACCTTTGTGCACCTGCCTTAGTGTCTCCATCTGTAGACATTTAAAGTGCGACAAGCTTTCAAGAGGTGTGCTGCTTTAGTAACCTGTCTCCCAAACAATCCTGTGATAACTACTGCAATTGCTTAAGTAGAAAAGCTTAAGAAACTTGTTCCATTTTTTTATAACCTCTTTTTGCTCTATCCATTGTTTTTGTCCTCTCTGTGCTGCATACTTCTCTGCTATTTAGCCATTTTCCTGCTTCTTATTCCAGTGTGCATGTTTTCCTGATTCATCAAGTACCCTCTTTCACTATTTTTATTATCCAGATGTGTAGATATTATAAGCCTGTCTTGCTTGTTGCCTGTGATGGTCCTTTTTGCTGTGTTGCTGGAGAGTGTGCAGTACTAATTTTGTCTCCTTCTTCAAGAATAGTGGCTCATAGTAAGAGAAGGAAAATTGGCTCAGGAGACATCTTGGCACCTGGGATTGGGCAGGAGGCTGTCAGTGTTGGGGAGGTGAGACAAAGGGCCACGTAGCGGATTACCTGGGATGCGCTGTTACGAATCACTGGTGTTCCCTGTCCCCAGTGGCTCTGAAGAGTTGTTAAGGCTGTGACATGCGGCACCCAAACCGGGTTCTGTACTGCAGCAGAAGCAGCAGAAAGTGAAACTAGTTTTCACATAGTCAAGAGAGATGCTTACAAACACAGTGACTAAGATCGTAAAAAGCCAAGGAATTACTGCTTTTCATTTTCATGTTTTAGACCAGTTTTAAGCAGCATGTGTGCTTATTTTCCCCATTAGCATATGTATAATGTATAGAAAATAGCGCTATATATAAAAAATATGTATGTCACGCATATGTAATTTTTATATATATATGTGTGTGTGTGTGTATATGTATCTAAATTGCTAATTTTGACCTGAGATCTCCCCTGATATATTTTGAGGCTAAGGATAAGATACGGTAGGTATTCAAAGCAGCTTCTTTTGAGTTTCTTCACACCCGTGTGGCTGGTCCTATTCCCTCTTCCCACGTGGAACCGAGAACTTGAGAGATGTGCTCAGCGCTCGCTGGGCCAAATCTCGTAGAACCACAGCAGACGGCAACGCAGGCACCACGTTCCTTACCCCCGGGTTGCTTTCGCACCCCCGGCTTCTCCTCCGCGGCCGGCAGCCGGCCTCCCCCGCGCTGGCTGCCCGGCACTGCGGGTGCGCGGCCGCTGCTCTCCCGGGAGGCCGGGCCGGGGCCCCCGCCCGGCCCTTCCCCCCCCCCCCCCCCCTCGCGGCGGCCGGCGGGGTTTTTNCCGCCTCCAGTCGCGGCTGCTGGCGGTTTGTCTCCGTTCTCGGGTGGGTGGCGGAGGCGCCCCCTTTCCCACCGCCCGGGACTGAGGGGGCCCGCTTTTTGTCGCCCCCAGGCTCCTGACGGTGTGGGGCGCACCGGGAGAAAGGCTGACGGCGGCGCCGGCGGGCCCGAGGCGGCCGTGGCGGGTGGAGGCGTGCCGGCGCTAGGACCCAGGAGGACGCGAGGCGGCTCTTCGGGCCAGATTACAAATTCGCCGTGACTCAGTCTGCTCGGCGCGGACCACAGCGGGCGGCGGTGGGAGCAGGTCGGTGTCGTCCGTCCGGGGTGCTCGGCGGGGTGCGCGCTGCGGGGGCCGGAGCGGGGGCCGGAGCGGGCAGGGCGCCGCCGTGCCCCTTCCTTTCTTCCTTCCTTCCTTCCTTGCTTCCTTCCCTTCCGCCCTCCCGCCTCCCCCGGCCTGGGCCCTGCCGCGCCGCTAACCGCGGCCGCCTGTTGTCTGGTGTTTTCCAGCGAGCCAAGATGGAGTATGAGTGGAAGCCCGACGAGCAGGGGCTCCAGCAGATCTTGCAGCTGCTCAAGGAGTCCCAGTCCCCGGACACCACCACGCAGAGAGCCGTGCAACAAGTATCCTTGGCCGAGGCCTGCGCCGCGCGGGCGGGGCGGGCGGAGCGGGGCCGCGGCGGCCCGGAC